>JAVQJF010066145.1:0-65640 GCA_036023855.1 Gadopsis marmoratus | reverse complement strand
GTATTAAACAACTTCTCTAAGATGTAATCCTCACTCACTGTGATTCCTTGTGGTCCTATTGGTCCCATCTGTCCTCGTTCTCCCTAAAAAGACAGAAAATGTGTGTGTGTGTGAATGTGACACCAGTGTTATTCAAACATCTATTAGCCTGACTCTTCTTTCTCTTTATCATATTAATTATGAGTCGACTAATTTCAGCCTAATGAAGAGAGAGTGGACATGTGTGTGGGAAGAACTCACCTTGTCCCCTTGATCCCCTTTGAATCCCTTCTTTCCCTACAGGTAAAAAGAAATCACTGGCTCTGAATCCTTACACAATATTCACCCTTGGTTAAATAGCTTTTATTTCATCTCATTAGCCCAAGCTGGGATTAATTCGTATGCATTTGAGGGGAAAATATGCAGGACGTGATCAACAGCTAGTGAACAGGAGATAACGATGAGGTGCACACCCGAGGTCCGATGATTCCTTGGATGCCCCGCTCTCCAAGATCACCCTTTAAAGATAAATTACAATGCAAATATTATCCTACAAACAGATTTTAACAAAGAAATGTCACTTTCAGAGTAAACAGACTACCTCATGTTCAAATGTATTTTTCATGTTACCTTTGGGCCGACTGGTCCCGTTAAGCCGATATTTCCCTGCAAAACAATAGTTCAAACATGGGATTTCATACTAATGCATCCACAGCAGCTATGCTTGAATTTTAAAATGATAATACTCAATATTTATGGTAGATTTTTCCTTTTTAAGTTCACTGTGATGTACCTTCTCTCCCGGCTCTCCACGAGTACCTTGAATACCTTGTATGCCAATTCCGTCTTCACCCTGCAAAAACAGGAATATTTATCAGGCCCGTTGCTCCGTCTTATATTCATGTATTTTTAGTAGACTGGTCAAGTGCAAAAGTTGTAATTTGTTGGTTAGCAAGACTTTTACCTTCTCGCCTTTCTGACCCGTTAAACCCGGCACCCCATCAATGCCAATGGGACCAGGCAAACCTGAAATACCCTACAGAAGCGTGCGTATGCGTGCATGTATATCAGCGTTTGTGTGTGAGAGACAGCAAGAAAGAAACAAAGGAGAGAAAAAACTAATTTTTTTCAGAATGTAACTCTGAATAAGCTTCCATATGCGTTATGCAATGTCTTTTGGGGCCTCTAATAATTGTATCAACCATGCGCTTACGTCTTTTCCCGACTCTCCTTTGTCTCCTTTCATACCCTGCTTCCCACGTAAACCCTTTCAAAGATAATGAAAGTATTATCAAATAAAAATGAAGCAATGCTTATTTCAATATGAATAACATCTGAATCTGAGGCATTCAAACAGGCGAGTAGAAAGAATTCATGATGCACGATAATATGCTATTAATGCTAATATGCTAATATGATATGATGCTGCCTTCATACTTACTTTTGCTCCCGGCTCCCCAGGACCTCCCTACAAAGTGTAAACAGTAAGGTTTGTCCGATGGTACATGATGTACTATGATGCCGTGATACTTGTACCAAAAAACTATCATCATTGCAACATGCGGTTAAGGCCCAAATATTGTGCATTACCTAAAATAGTACACATTACATATCATTCACAGTGGGACATCAATATGCGGTGACAGTGTTCTCTTTTTACTTTGAATTTCAAATTTGATCCATGTTACCTTGACAGATATTCCTGGTGACCCTGGTGGTCCTGACTGGCCAGGTAGACCTGGAGCTCCATTGACCCCAGGTACACCAGGAGATCCCTGGGGACCCTGTAAGATGCAATGAATAATATTTGAGTTGCCCTGAAGATCACTGTTAAAAACTCCAAGATTTTATATTTTTGAGGACTTACTGAAGATCCCGGCTCTCCTTTTCGTCCAGGAACAAAATTAGCATCCGCGCCAGCTATAACATATCCAGGCTCTCCCTAAGTGGAAACACAAACAAACAAATCCTTTTCACAAAAGTAGATGGATCTAGTAGACAACTGTGTAATGAGCTCAAATCTCAGCAGAAAGCAAGCAGTCTAAATTAAATGTACATATTAGACTTACTCTCTCTCCTCTCTGCCCCTTTGGACCAGTGAGTCCAGGTAGACCCTACCATGGCAAGAAATGGGAAAAGTGATTATTAGATGAATGAACGATATTGAACAATTCATTGTTCTGATTGACGTATTGAACATTATACACTTTAACGGTGAGGTGTCCTGGTGGCCTAGGGGTTTAAGATGCTGAACATGTAAAGTAATTAATCAAAATCAGTCAATGTCATATATAGTAAGTATATACAGCTCAAAATCACAAATTTGCTTTACAATCTAGACATCATACGACAGACCTTTTCCCTTCATTATCTGTCCCCCCCTCTGCTGTCTCCTATCTAATAATATACTTCTAAAAACTCTAAAATTCAATGGTGAGTATAAAACTAAAATATAAAACTCCACTTCCTGTCTGACAAATAAAAGTTGCTCAATGCAGATGGATAATACTCCAAATATCAAACAATTGCCTTCTTTTAGCTGCACATTTATATGATCTGAGTTTTAGCCTGCTGACCCAACATAATGCTCCTTAAAAAGGTTTTGTTTTATAACTTTTTATTTTTAATCTTACCATATCGCCTGGAATACCTGTAAGGCCCTGCAAATAAAACAAAAACCAACAAATATAATTCTCAGTCAGAAAAGTGAAATAAACTTAAACCAGGTCACTGTGAGGTTTTGTTCTTTCCAAATTTAGTTACCCGTTGGCCGGCAGAACCTGGGGGTCCAGTTCTCCCTGGTCGCCCTGGCAACCCAGGTACACCATCTGTTCCAGGTGGGCCCTGTCATATTGAAATATTAAGGTATAATAGACTTACACAGCACTGCAACGAAAACTAAAAAGGTCACTGCAACAATAATTTGATATGCTGGACCTATGAGGAGGACGGAGCAGTTGTGTTAACATTTACTGTAACTGACTCAAGGAATGAACAAC
Organism: Gadopsis marmoratus; assembly: GCA_036023855.1. Lineage (NCBI taxonomy): Eukaryota > Metazoa > Chordata > Actinopteri > Centrarchiformes > Percichthyidae > Gadopsis > Gadopsis marmoratus. The sequence goes on along the minus strand of JAVQJF010066145.1, from coordinate 62,662 downwards.
AGTAAACAGACTGTAGGTCACCTTTTATTTGAACCAATCCGTACATATATCTGAAGCTGTTCTGCCACCTGAAAACTGAACAGCTCAATAATACACATCTGCTCTCTAAATCAGATGCACGCTGCATAGATCTCCAAACATCTGTTCACCTGTGACAGTAATTCCCAAACATTCTTGTACCAAGTTTTATTGTTAACTTTAAGCAACTCTCATTACTACGACACCCGGTGACTGTTAGCCGTCATGTCGTTAGCTGTGGCATTACCGGCACGTTTAATAGGGATTTTAATATGGTGATTCTGATGTTTACTGATTTTTACTTATGTTTTGTTATGTTGACAAATGTTATACGGTATAAAACATTTTTATTTAAAGTAAGTTGCAATGTGATGAAACATTTATTAAAATGTACAATAAGAAAACAGAAGAAACAAATCTTGCAGCACCTTTGGCCCATATGGAATGAACACATGAATGAATGGAATGACTTAAGAAAGTGTCAGTGACTGTGACTAATGCTGTTTCACTGGCCACGTCTCCCTTGATTTGTAATTACAGCTACTAGTCATCATTGACCCCACTACAGCACAAACTTGGGAAATTAAATTGTAGTAGTTGCGGTGCACAATGTCCCCCATTTAAAAACAAGTCTTTTACAAATTTTTGGAGATAGACCAAATATAAACAGCTTTTTTTTATGTTTTTGCTTGTATGGCATAGTGTCGTCCATCCTGTATATATAATAAAATGTACAACAGACAGCAGATGAGTAAGGTAATCTTGACAATAAATGATTATCAATGATGACATTCATTACAATGGTAATGATGTGTATTGTGTGTATGTTAGCGTGTGTACATTGATTCTTACCCTTTCTCCCTTCTCTCCTTTGGAAGAAGTGAAAGGATCATACTGTCCAGGACTTTGCCTAAATATCTACATAAACCAAAAAAACACTTCTAGTTATTCTAAAAGTTGAATTAATAATAAAGTTTAATTTATTGCAATGAGGGCACATTAAGGCAGGATGGAGAAAGAACAGTAAAAAAGGCAAGGTATTATCATTAAACAGGTGCCATAATGTAGAGAAAAAAACCTGATAAAACATACCAGACCTCCAAGACCTGAGCCATCCCCCTGAAAGAATGAGAGCAACAACACTGAAAATAAATAACACTGCTTTTTCATACGTATCTAAATCAATTTAATCTTTAACACATTTCAGTTGACTTACCTTTTCACCTTTCTGTCCCTGGATAAACAAACAATAAACATGATTAGTAGTTGATGATTAATAAAGAGAAGAACTCTTCAATCGAACCATTAAGATTAATGTCAGCATCTATCAGTGGAATTTAAACCGAATTTAAAACGATGACAACAATGATCACGAAAATGACGAGGGGGGGAGAAGGAGGATTTTGTACTAACCTTCACACAGTCAGAGGGGCAGGGACCCTGAGGCTTTAGCAGCCCCTTTGGGTCTTCAGTCGGGGTGTCCAACTGAGCATTCTGAAACGGAAACAAGGTTAAGGGTATTCATTACGGACTGATAAAATATATTGTGGACAACTGACATAACTTAGAATATAGTGGAGGAGATCTCTGTGTAGTGCAGTGGCTTTTATTTCAGCTGCAGTCACACGCTTCGCCGCTCTGATGTCAAAATAAAGTTAAGACTGCTGGAGTGTTTCCACCTACAGAGTGTTTGTGAGTCATTTAAAAAAGTGATTACATTTCTATTTATGTAATTAGACTATGCATGCCTAACCGTCTCCAGAGGTGCTTTGGGAGACCTCTCCTATGCGTCTTCTAGGTACATTTACTTTACGTACTTTAGTATACTGAGTATGAGAGCTGTCCAATTATAATTCAATCACCTGAAGCGCACTTGTACCAGCTATAAAGGTTGCATGCATGCGTATAAGACGTTGTCTGAAATTTCTTCTCAACACGTCCGATTGAACTATAACAAATCTCAATGTAATAACAAAGAACGTAAATAATGTGATGGACAATAGTTGACAACAGTGCTTTGTCTTTTGTCTTGCCTCATCATGTAGGTTGAACTCAGAGAGGAGTTCCTCACTACAGATGCTATTGATAAATTCTCTCTCAATGGAGGGGAAGTCATCAAAGGTTGGTGCGTAGAAGATATTTTTGTAGCTGGTGGGTGTTGCTATTTTATTCAGCTCCTCGATGTCTGCATTAGAAACTCCAATTGCCAGCACACTGACGCCTAGAGAAAAACAGATTCAAAACATGATAGTGCAGGAAAAACCTTCAGGTGTTTAAAGTCTTGTTTGCCACATATTCATAAAAGAATACTAGCAACACTAGCAACACCATTTTGAAGGCTTTACAATTACATTTACTGACCCAGAGCACGTGCAATTCTGGAGGGTGGCTCCACGTTGTCCTGGGCCCTGCCATCTGTAATCAGAACCAGAACATGGGGCACATCCTGCCTCATCCCCAGAGACTCCTTGAACAGATCCTGTAGGACGTAGCTGATGCCTTTTCCTGAGGGTTCACAAAAGTATTAAGAGAAAATAATTAAACGTTTCGGAGAGTTTTGCTCAATAAATGCTGGTAGACTACATTTACTTGTCTGGCCAGCACTGTTTTGAGGCCCTGCAGGGTGACGAGCACCATATAGGGAGTGTAAGCAAGGCAACCCTTCTATCAATAAATCAAAGTTTATTCTCATAGCATTCCAGAGCACTGAAAAGCTGATAATACATAAATATAAGAAGCAAAACAATTTGAGAATAATGCTAACCAGAAATAGAAATGATAAAATTTAAATAATAAAACCAATAAAATAGAAAAACACAATGAAAGAGAAACAAGACAATTACAACAGAGATAATAACACATGAATATAAAACAATAATTAATTTGGGCCTTTATCCAAGTAAAATTTAATGGCCATAAAACATAAGCAACAATGACCAATTCATTATTTTTATGAATTAGTGATTAAATGGGATTTGGGTTTTTGTTTCATTTATAAAATGATCACTTTAATGATCTTAAAACTCTGCTAGCTCCCAGCTTTAAACACGTTCAAATTAAAATGGCTCCCCTCTTCTATAAATCTCTGTTATTATCCTACACAGTGAAACGTTTCTTTGATAGGATACTAGCTACGTCAGCAATCAATAGCACATTTCTGTCCACCAGCATGACAGCTGTTAGAGGCTGTTACATCACAGCAGGACCTAAGTTGTGTTCTGATGAAAGGTGGCCAACAGAGGCAAAGAAGTGTGCACATGTGTGTGAGTGTCACAAACCTGTTCTGGTGTTGCCCCCTCCATAACGTAGCGCTCTGAATGCCCTGAGCACCGAGGTCCTGTCTTTGAAGTCATTTAGACGGAATTCAATTCGAGGCTCGTCACTGTAATGAACCACAGCTATCTGAAAAAGGATTAATAGAGAAAATATACATCAGCATAACATCATCATATTGGCTAAATTGAATGTGATGCAACTTTGAGCTATAATTCTGCTGCACTTAGCCAATCAGAAGCCATTTGGCACTGTGCCTTTTTTAACCTTTCTGCCAATGTTTAAGATGTTTATTCTGCCCACTTGGTGAAATAATTGCACATTGTGTTCCTGCTAATGGTTCTGGCCTGCACAGGAGACTCACTGGAGCAGTTTGCTACCTTGCAGCAGGCAGCTATTATCATTTAAGAATCACTGCATTCCAGTCCCGTTTGTAATTGTCCTACCACACTAAACAAACTTACGGCCAAAGAGACCAAAGGAGAGTATACGCCTCAAGCCATGTCATCACCACAATATCAAGCAGGAACAACATAAAACAAAGAAAGTGTTTTACTGAGAGACCAACCTGTGTGGCCTGAGACCCAATGACGGGGAAGTAAGTGGCCACCCGGAACATGAAGTCCTTTATCTTGATAAAGTTGTTAGCGCCGATGCTGGAGGACTCATCCACTAAGAACACTATGTCTGCTTTGGCCTTACCACAAACTGAACAAAACACAAAAACACAAACCTTAAGTTTGATCATGTAGCAACTATACACACTTTATTTATTAATTAAGCTGCGGAATAGTCACACTGTAGATTATGAAACTTGTAAGAAGCAGCAGGTCATCGCCCTAAAATACCAGGTCTTGGTGCCGCTGTTGTCTCTGCACGGATTGTGGTTAATCGAAGGGCCTCTTTAGCTCCAGTGACACTTGGCTGACCTGGAGGCTTCTTGGAGGTTATGGATTTAGTCGGTGGCACAGCAATAGGGTGCCGGGTGGTCCTGGTGGCTGCTTGAGTGATGGTAGTGTTGGTGATGGACGCAGTTGTGATATGAGGAGAATAGGGGGCGACAGTGGCTGGCACAGACTGGACTGTTACCACTGGAGGATCCTGTCCCACTGAGATGCACAGAGCCATAACATATGTGATTATAAAACTTAAATCAAACTCCAAAAGGCTCAAGGGGAAACAGATTTGTTGCTGTTTGCTACAAGGGAAAAAAAAAAGGATTCTAAGGAGTGACTCCACACTGAATCACACAGGTTACAAAACGCAGGTGAACTGCACTCTGTGGGTTTATAACTTTGAAGATTGAAGATTGTAAATCCATAACTTAAGGTTGAGTGCAAGATCGTTCCTAACTTCTCGTAACTACTAGGTTTCACATTAGTGATATACTAAATTAGTTTGCACCATTAAAACTTAATGAATGTCTTAAGTAATGTGTAAATCAGTTGCTGGGAAACATTTGTGGCACTGTCCAATCAAAAGCAATCAGCTACGTAAACAGGAAGTCACAAGATGCCAAGTTAGTGGATGTAACAAAACTCAAAAACTTGTGCACCACACCCCAGTCAACTGGATGCACCAAAAGCAGCATGCTTTTGCATTCAAACCCACAGAAAGCAGTGCTGTGTAATTCAGTGTGCATTTACCCTGTAGTAAGGATAGATTAAAAAAGAGCATTTAACACAATACAGTCAATGTATTAAATTAGAATACATTCATTATGATACGAGTGGAAAAATACAGATACATATTAAGTGTACGTACGTATATCCTGTGTAATCAGTAAGCATATTGTAGCATGCCATTTAGGTAATGTCTTACATATTCTCTGATACACCGTGCTTATAGGGCCCTCCACTTCTCCATACAAAGGTCTGATGGTAAAAATATAAGTTCTTCCATACAGCAAATCATTGATCTTATAGGAGGTGAAACCAAGGCCCAGGGTCTCAGTTTTCGTGTCCAACACTGAAAAGACACACAAAGAAGAATTTATTGTTAACTAATGTCACTAAATGGCATGTATAAAGATGCTATGTCCGTGTGCTGTATTTCAAAGTGGACACGATAACAATAACAACCACAGCAACAAGTTATTGTATCTTTCCAACACAGCACTGTCGCTCACTCATATCAGAATCTCATACCAAAATTACAACCACGTTCTGCCAAAGACAAAGTGAGCTTGTTATTAAACTCTGCATTCATGATAAAACATGAATATTGGTTTTGTGTTTTTCTTAATATTTCCCTTTTCACCTAAGGGTTCTTATGTGGAGGCTCAATACACAATGCAATAACATGTGTCATGCTACATATCCACATCAAACCCTGGGGAGTCATCAACAGAAATGGTCACCATTACAGTCACACTGTACTGATTTTTCAATCCAATGCCACTTTTAAACAAAACAGCGCTCACTATTTGACTGCTATTTGCGTTAACGTTACAGTGATGCTAAGTTAAGGGTGACCACTGACCTGAGATGTGCCTCCAGGAGAGAAGGTATCCAGAGACACCAGCCACACGTGTCCAGTTCAGAATAGTGCTGCTGTCCGTAGTGTTCAGAGCAGCAAAGTCATTCACTTTTGGAAGATCCACTGAAACAGAAAAAACATACGGATAAGGACACAAACAAACAAACAAGTCAAGAGACATGTTTGACAAATTTACTAAAAATCAAGATTATTACTTTTGCTGAATATACTGCAACATTTAAGTCTAAGGTGTAATTATTAGTTATAGACAAACATGAATACCTGGGATGCACCGTTAAAATTTTTTTCTATCCCAGTACTGATTCTGATGTGTCATCTCAGGATATCTGCAGATACCAATTTCCTATCTGATGCCATTGTATAAATATCTCGCTGAAACCTCAGATTGACAGAACATCTCATACTGTTCCTCACTGTTTTGGGCAGACAGGACTCACAGGTGCGTGCAGTGACCAGGACTGAGCTTCCTTCCCTATTGCCCACCATAGAGGACACCTGGATCTTATAAGCCGAGCTCTCCCGCAGGTTGTGGATGGTGAAGGTGGTGGAAGCAGCAGACACCACGTTGGACTTCTCATCACCCCCTAGAGCAGGAAATAATAAAATTCCAGCATGTCGAGACAATTGTGTGAAACAATACTGCTGTGTACTCGTTTACCATTAAAACTCTATTTCAATGAGCCACAGGAGTCCAAATAGTGGCTTTTAAGATCTAAGAGTAATTACCAATTGTGCAAAATGGTAGTAAAAATGGCAAATTTCCAAGAAATGTTTAATATTGTCAGTCGATAAAATTAAATATTATGTTATTGGCCAGAGATGCATTTGTTGAAGTGGAGTTAAATGAAGTCTCTGCTTAGCAACACTTAGCAACACATCTTTTTTCTGGTAGGTATTGAATTAACAGCTGTCATAGCTGTAGCTACAGCTTTAACAGGTTTTGGCTTTAAACTCAACCAATCAGAACCAAGTGTGGGAACAATACATGTATGTCCATACATGCATGAACGTATGTATGCATGTAGGGTGTAAGCACACATGGTTAACTCTATATGTGGTCCCTCACCTATGAAGGGGATCCAGGAGATTTTATACCCAGATGCCCCTTGTGTTTTCCTCCAGGACAGGGTGAAGGAGTTGACGCCAATGTCCACAACCTTCACGCCCCTCACTGCCTGTATTTGCTCTGAGTCTGAGACAGCAGCTGAAAAACACCACATAAGACCATTTTTTTTTTATTTCACAACTGTGAATCATAACAAATGTCACATTAAACATATTTGTTTAAAATTCTAATCAATTTACATAAAAACACCATTAAATTTAGAGCAATCACAAAATCTCTGAGCTGAATGAGCTGGTGTGCTTTTATTCACACACCCTATCATTTGTCAGTGTAATAAACTTGGCACTTGCAGCTTGGTGTAACACACTAATTTTGACAGTGACAGTGATAAAAAGATAGCAGCTCTGCTGACTTGTACTCAGTGACACATACTACAAGTGACAACGACAAGAACTGTGGTTAAAATGGGAAGACCAAAGTACATGACTTGTCAGTCAAACAAAGACACCACAAGGATGCCGTGGCATGGGATGAAGAACTTCCCTGTCTCTTCCCATTTAATTATAATGGGGTGCACAGCTGCATGGAGCTATTTAGATCTAAAGATGAATCATCTAAAATAATCAATTAAAATAAACTGTGAGACCTGTGAGTTGAGATAAGGAGATTTCTGGCCCCTCTGAGTTGCCGTACACTGCACAGATGGTGATTGTGTATGTGGACTGTGGGTTCAGGCCTTCGATACGATGGAAGAGAACGCTGCGGTCCAGGTAGCGGGACTGAGGGCTGCTATCATCTGCAAGCATGCAGGTACATTCAAGTACACACAGATACGCATTACACAATATACATACAGTGTAGGAAGTCTGAGAAACAAAGTGAATTTAAAGGCTTTGAAGGCAGGTTGTCTGACAAATACACAAACACAACCCATATTAGACTGGAGCAGAGAAAATCATGGGCAAATATATCACCTGTATTCCAAGAGAGTTTGTACTCAGTAGCTCCAACAATGGGACTCCACTCCACATCTATGGAGGTACTGGTGTAGGATGTCACCTTGAAGTTGGACACATACCCCAATGGAGCTGAGAAAGAAGGAGACGGAACATGAAATACCTGCATTTGACAATGACAGGGATGGTGCTTAAAATGGGCATATGGCTTGTCAGTCAAACAAAGGCACCACAAAGGTGTGAAACACTACGACTTCACCAGTCTATCATGATATGTTGACTTCGCATGATACTTTCTTGATGAATGAGATGACTGACACAGAAATAACAGGATAATACAACATATTTTGGAACAACAAGTCCAATCAAATCAGTCCTAAACCTCAGTGGTACTTCAGATGGGTGGGAGACACTGAAACCTGGTACTCACAGGTTTTGAAGGTAGCAGAGATGCCGGGCCCCACCACAGATCCAAATAGCACGTAGAGAGTCAAGACATACTCTGTATCATGGGCAACATTGTTCAGCTGGTACTCTATGGTGCTGCCATTCAGAGCCAACTGCCTGGGACGGTCCCGACCAACAAACTCTGAAAATAATATTAACATTGACAGTACAGTCACATCACTCTTTCTTTCGATTGATGTTTGTATTTCACACTGTCCTGCTTTTCCTCTCAACTCTGGCTCAGCATCACAGCCCTCTTCTCTGGAAGCAACATCTTTCCTCCTTTCCCCAACATTTGTATTTCATCAAAGTTCATCCCCGTGCCACCTGTCACATCCTCTGGCAGACTGGCAGGGTGAATGTGTCCATTGTAAAAGCAGTAGCATTTCAAAAGCTCTTGTCAGAGTGAGTCTGTCACTGGGAGAAAGGGAGCAAGCCAACATCAGAAGAAAGCCTGGGCACGCATGCATACATAAGCAAATGCCCTTCACTCACCACTTGCTGTAGAAGGATCACTGACTTATATGGCGATTCTAAAGAATGTATAGAAATCTTACATATAAGACTCATGGAATGTATCACTAGAAGAGCCAGATCTTATTACTGTTTTGACATATGTTTATGATGCAAGCAACACAGGAAGACTGAAAGAGAGACAAAGTGGCCGAGAAAATTACCTGGGGTGGGTCCCCAGGCCAGTCTGTATCCTGTGGCTCCTGGGACACTGTTCCATGAGATGACAGCAGTACTGGTGCTCACAGCAGACGCCTTCAAAGTTTGTACCGCACTGCTTTCCACTGACACACACAGAGAGACAGAGAGAAAGACAAAAAGGGCTGTTATGCATCTTGATCGTCTTTTGCACATCTATAATGCTGTAATCATGCCTGTATTTTTGTACGTCCTAGCAAGCATCCAAATTACATGTCTTGACTTTGGTGGTGGTGACGGGCCCCTCGGTGTCTCCAAAGATGGGGTTGATGGTGATGGTGTACTCAGAGCCTGAGTGGAGGCCCTGGATCATGTAAAAGTTAAAGTTGTCCCCGAGGTTTATGTTCTCTATGTGGCCATCTGAAAGACACAGAGAGGCACAGAACAGGTAAATGCCATAAATAAGAGCTGGGTTGGTCAGATGTGTACAATTACGTAGCAAAGAGTGAACAACAGTACCTGGGGATGCCCATGTCAGACGGTATCCTGTGGCACCCTTAACTGGCGCCCACCTAGCCTGGACAGTGTCTGTGGTGGCGTTTTGGACACGGAACTGCTGAACTTGTACCAGCTTTACTGTGGAACACAGCCAACAAACACGCACATATACACAAATTCACACACACAAATTTGATATTTCATTTGAGCTGATTCAGTAATCCACAAAAACCATAATGATGACAGACTGTAAGGTTATTTAATCTGATTTTTGGTAGAGAACAAAGGTATTTAAAGTAATGTAATGAAATATGAGAAACATACTAATCTAAATCAAAACCACGCCTGTAGAGATATTTCTCTAGTTTACCATGAAATGGAGATAAATGAGAGTCATAGTGTATGTAGTAGATCTAATGCTGGTATTATCTTACAGAACAACATCACCCTAGTGTGGCTATATTATGGTACTACAGCGTGGCATTTTCTTACTTGTGTTTGCAGCTTGTTGCATACTCTATTACATAACTTGCAATTGATGACTGATTACAGCTATCTAGACTGTCTTTGTCTAGTTGTTCAGAGTAATGAATGTATAAGATTATGGTGTTTTGATCGAGGCCAATAAACTCACATGTCTTGCCCACTATTGAAACCGGTTCACTTGGTCCCTGTGGGAAAACCGCATAAATGCTGATAATGTACTTCTTATCCTCCTCCAGGCTGTCAATCACATGAGAAGAGGTGTCTCCAGGAAGCAGTTTCTCATAAATAAATCCTGGTCGGTTGGCTGCAGAACAGTAATCCAGAAGAATCAATACCCAAGAAATATACCCCCCAAACAACTTGTTCCTGTGATGCTTGATGCCTTGAGTACAAGTACAGGAAAAACAATTTTAACTGCTTACGGATTTCATTCAACAAGGATGCTATATATTAAACAATAACCTGATAATATAATTGATTGATACCTGTATGGTTAGATTAAGTAGCTCAGCTTCTACATAAATCTTTTTTAATATGTGTTAGGTTTTGATTGCAAACTCATAATTGAAAACATTATGTATAATATAAAAATAGTTCAGCATGGTCAAGTGAACATAAATGGTACACTTAAATGATGCATCTTTATTTTTATTATGATGACAAACACTGCAAAAGCATACTTGACGTTTTTATACTAGTCTGCAATATGTCTGGTGTCAAATAATAACTGCATGGTGTAATGTTAGCATACATCTTGGGATAAAGATCTTGAATCCGTTGAGCTTCCCTAGAGGAGTTGTCCAGCCCAGGCGCAGAGAGAACAGACCCTCCTCAATAACACGGAAGTTTGACACCTGAGGCAAAGGGGCTAAAAGACAGAGGTTTGTTGCTCAGGGGAGCGAGGTGCAGCGGAATCCAAAACAGATGCACAGAAGATTTTCTAAAAGGCGCATGAGCATGCACTGATGTGTGGCACCCACTTGTCTGGACGGTGATTGTTGCAGAGTCTCCTATGAGGCTGGGGTAGATGGCATAGACGGTGAGGGAATAGTCTGTTTTAGGACTCAGCTCTGTCACTATTGCTGTGCTCACGTCTGCCTTCAGCTCAATCTGTTACGTGCACGGAAGACGGCAGAACAAGAAGCAGTTTACTCTGTGTGTGTTTGTGTGGAAAAAGAGCAAGACAGACCGCAGTGAAGAGAAAGATGATCGATCAAGTCAGAGCAGAAGAGAGAAAGGCACATGTACATAAATAACTATCTTGTCCTAAATAAAAATACATTTATATCTTTATTTTCTACTTTTTCTTGTAAGTGTCTACCTCAGTAAACCACCAGCATCCTTATGCTGTCCTCTCTTCTACATTATATTCAAATTAGGTGGCATATTGTGTCTTATAATGCAGAAAGAAAAGATTTTCCTCTTTTGGTAGTGCAACATAATCCTCTGTCTCTGTCAAGGGTATGGCTGCAGTATTATCATGAAAACACATATACACAAGAAAAAACAGAAGTATGGATGTTGTTGAAGAAATGGATATAATGGACTCATGTGGATCCCATTAATGTAATATTGTCGTGAGCTTTGGAGAGTTATTGCACAAATAACTCAGGCCTCAACGAGAGATGACTCACTGCATTTGAGTTCATTACATGCGCTGGTCACAGAAGTTTTATAGAAGGATTCATAGATGTGTCAGCTATTTAATCGTCCCCTCAGTCATTATTACCACTTGTTTATTCTTAGCCCACTGCCCAAACCTTCCGCATCATGCTCGGAGATTTAGATATCATGTAATATTTTGCAAGTCTCTGGCTGACAACTTGTACAACTTACAAACATTGCTGAGGAGCATCTGGTTATTGAGGTTTTAGAGTTGAACTCACAAAACAGTAATTTCAGGAGACATCGCATCTCTTCAGAGCATGATCTGAGCAATGTAGGTTTATTTATAAGATCTGACAGATTATTTTTCAAAGGCTTATATCAAACCTTCCACCATGAGATGCTCTGCAGGAAGTTGTGATTTGATGGATTGTGATGTGCAGCTATTCCTAGGTCCCAAATGGGTTTGCTGTCCATGTGAAAGTCACATCTAAAGTAAGCTACCGTCAACAATAGGGCCTCCGATATGATATGGTCTATGCGCCGTTACAGTCCAGCTCAAAAGCAACACATTGCACATTCATAATCAATCACCTGTCTCTGCTGTAGGGGGAGAAGGTGTCCCTTGGAGCTGAGAGGGGTGACCAGGAGACGGTAACCGGTGACATCACTCGTGGCCTGGCTCCATGTAAGTCTGAGGGAACTGTGGGCCAGCTCGCTAACCTGCAGGTCCCTGGGACCCACCACACGCTCTGGAACTAAGGTTGGGAGGAAAGGAGGAAAGGAACATAAAACATGCAAGTTGTTCTGGAAGTACAATCTGTCGGCAAGATAGATTCATTTTCGTAAGAAAGCTGCAGGGCAGAGTGAAATACGAGAAAACTATTATTCATTTTTATTACACTTTTCAAGATGCAGTTTGAAATACAATTCATCAGTATAACTGCTGTCAGCGTCAGGGCTGCTTTTTAAGGATATTCTAAGTTTGTTACAAGGAACTTTGCTTTCATACTATGTAGCCTACCAGGCTGGGAGGTTTTCACAGGACGTGGTGGCTCAGAGGCCGTGAAACACACTCTGCGGGACAGTTTGGGGAGGATGGTTTCAAGGAGAGAGTAGTCAGTGCCCAGCAATATGTGCTCCTCGAGTGGCTCTGACACAATCTTCCTCAGCTCTGACTCGTCGGCTCCCCTAACACCTGGTCACAGGATAGACAGAAAGGAAAAGAGAAAAAAGTGTGTGACAAAGTAGATACAGCAACAGTATGCATAGTCCACTGATTTTTGCCACAGCAGATAAAACCTTTCAAAAACAATTAACATAATCACTGACCTGCTGTACATATATGACAGGACTTTTGATATCTGTGGGATTTTACTTAATTAACGCACAATAATAACAAGTGAATACCAATTACGGAGCAATAATTATGTGGTGTCTCTCCTACGTTTGACATTTTCTTTGCATTTTATCCACATACTTTCCTGCAGGCACAACTAGGGGGAGCTGTGGCATGTGTAATAATACATTTTGAACCATGAAAAGATGTACATGCATACTGCTGACATACACAGGCTTAATCAAACACCTTCTGGCCCCTACCTCCAGTTATGGTATTATGTGTGTTTGTCATGACCCAGTTTGGGTCTACTGTTTTAATGTAATAATGAAGACATTTTAAGAGAAGTAGATGACTGTATATGTTTTTTGAGAGCGTTGATACACAGATACAGTTACTTGAAATGAGCACCTGGAAAAGATCAGTGTGCATTTGTTTTCTTACTAGTTGTTTGTATGTACAGAACATGCATTTCGATGTATATATCGATACATATGTGGTATCCATGCTACGCAGGCTCTTTAGGCATATTAGTTTAGCACTAGTACACAAGATGCACGTGGAGCTTCACCGCTGGGGTGATGAATGAGGGGAGCAGGCCTCAGTGTCAGAGGTGCAGATGGGGGACACTGAATCGCCTAATGAAAAATGACTGCGATTAGCACACCATCGGCTAATGAGCAGTAATTATTGCACCGCTCCCAGCTGAGAGGAGTAAGTTGTGGGCTTGTGGGCTTATGCGTGTGTGTAGGAGAAAGAGGGCAAGATATGTGTAAGTAAACCTGGGGATAAACAGCAGTGTGTATTCATGAGCAGAGGGGGGGAAAGGTGTAGGATAAAGCAGCTTAGCTGATGCAAAACACAGTATCAGAAAGTACACTTTTACATATACAGAATAGGAGCTGAATTAATCACTCACTTGTTCGTACATACATATTTAGTGGATGTTTTTATATTTGCGCATACAGACGTATATAGTGCATACACCTGCATGAGTGCACCCAGACACTCAGCAAAAAGAAGGCGCACACGCTCACAAATACCCACACAGCATCCAATGAATTCAAATGCACAGGACATGAATTTCTAACTGCAAACACTGCAGATAAGCCGGTAGAGCTCGGATAAAATCTGAAGAGCCGCTGCAGTGGGGATGTTGAAGGAATTCACAATATCACGTTCCACACTCACCTACTGCAAAGAGAGAAATCCCATTGTCAGCTACTGCCCTGGCTGCGGCATCGATCTGGTCGTCTGAACGTCCGTTTGTGATCATTACAGCAATCTGTACGGCAGTGAGACAGAAAGAAATCTATAATATAACAATATCTTACTCACACACTCTCGTTTTTCATTGATTAAATATACATAAAAATACATTAAGATCAGTAATTAATAATTGGTACAAATGGATAATTACAGATAAAAGAGAATCAGTTTTTAAATCTTTTTAAGATGATTTAGATAAAACAACAACCTGATAAGTTGCGTAAAAACGAATACTCCTATGGCTAATTTTAGAAGCTCAGATTCTACCTTTAATTTTATGAAAATGTGTTGGGTTTTGCTAAATTTATGGTTTGCCTCAATGGAGGTTCATCCAACCTCCAAACAACATTTTGTCTGAGGAAAAAGGACATTCTAGCAAACAATATTATTCTCACAAAGCCCCCGTGGACTTTTGACATGGTTTACCTCATAATTGAATACATAATTAAATAAATCAAACAAAGTGGAATTCAAGGATGTTGGCCTGCATCTGAGACTGCTAATTTGCCCATTAAGGAAAACGTACTCAGTTCATCCAAAGTTCATCCCTCAGTCAATGGAGAAGGGGACTGGAAAGCATCAGTATGAGAATGTAGCTGCTTTGCTGCATGTGCACTGGCTGTACAATTCAATATATCAGCCTAATTCTCAATTTTCCGACCTCCCACGTCAAGTGTGCTGCTACAAGATGATTTGCACGCACACTCAGAGATAGAGGGATGATTGGAATGCTAACCAGCTGTGTTATACTGAGACTACACCACAGTGTTAGGCTGTCAGAGACATTTAGCTGACAGAAATAGGGAGCTGTTGGAAGGGCATTTGGACATATGATGAGGCATTTATGAGACAAGGTTAGTAGCTGACTATTGCATGTGGGACCCTGTGACAAAGCAGGTCAATCTCTGTCATGGCATTTTTTGGATTACAATCAATTGGACTTCTTGAGTGATGTAAGTCGTCCCATATGGACAGCCATTTAGCCGACTGAGCATGTTGAATCTGCGGCAGAGGCAAAATCTACTGCCTCCACCTTTTCATATTCTTCTTCCGCAAGCAAAAGACAAACCAAAGCAAAGAGAAATCTGTTGCCATGTAACTTTCTATCAGACATACTCTCAGTTTGTGTCCCAAACATGAAGCAAGACCGTTTGATCAGATTCACTGTGGTGTGAAAATGTTAGACCAGTTTGTTTTGCTTGTTCTTTTCCACAATGTTCTTTGGAGTACAAATACAGAATCCTGACTAGTCATTTACTTTCACACAGGGCCAGAACCCACAATATATGCATGTTGATGGCCATCTGGAAGCAGAAGTCTTTTCAGTGTGGGTTGTAATCTAAAATCAATCAGTTCCCTGTTGCTTCTGTGTCCACGCTTTGTCATGCATTTCACAAGATTTAAGCCCTCCAGAGTTTAATGTACATTGAAGGAGATTAAGGTCCTTTATTTTAAAGTCATGTGATCTTTTTAATCTTTGCTTGTTTGATATTACCTATAGTAAATGTAGTCCGTTTGTGCGATTGTATCAAGGATACAGAATAGCTTTTTCTATGCTTTGCTCCGAGTCTGTTGTTGTGCTAGAAACCCGTTGGATGCCAAACAATCCCAGTATGGCAGACAGACGCAGGCACCCTGGATGAGTTTTCACATCTCCCGAGTTGAAGCATTGTACCTTTGGGGCATGGTCTCGACTGATGACAGGGCTGAACACAGGGTCAACCAGAAACTGCAGGGCATCACCAATCCTCCTGGATCCACCCTCGTACGGGAGGTCTCTGATGGCTCTGAGCACCTCCTCCAGTGAGCTGTAGTCTGTCAAAGCAATCCGCATTCTGCAAGGAAAGGATTACAGGGAAAGCAAAACTGGTTCATGGAATAGCTCATACAAACATCGGTATATGTGTATATATTGTCTTAGAGTTCCTGGGACTCTTAACTTGAAAATGTTCTGGATAATACAAGGTCAATAAATAATTTAGTTTGAAATGTGGTAATTAATGATTGAAGTTAAATGAGTCTGGCTTGATGGTTATATCGGTCTGTGCTGTGCATGTGTGTGTGAGTTTTACCTCGGGACATCCCCAAAGACAGTGACTCCAAAGCGGACCCCCTCAGTTCCCATCACACTGTCTTGGAAAGAGGCAATGATGTCTGAGATGAAGTCTTTGACGCGGGAGAAGCTGGTCTGGCCCACACTCCATGACTCATCCACCAGAAACACTATGTCTGCCTGCACCACTGTCCTGCATGCTGAGGGAAGAGGAATGGAGGGATTAGTGTGTGCCGAAATGCAAAGAGTGTGGAGCAGAGGAATGCATGTTCAAGACAGCTGTACGCCCTTGCCCTAACCTTTTCTAATCAAGAGAAGTTGGACAAAATCCAAAGTAAGTCTTTCTTAAGGTTAAATGGTAATGCTGGTAAGTAAGTCATATAACCTGTGTTCTATTCCTACACTGACCACCAGATAGCACTCCTGTTCCATCATGTTGAGATTTTTCCTTTCACTTGTTTCCGTCATGCAGCCAGACCACCACACAAATCCCCATGAATCTTTAATGAGACACAAGTGAGCCAAAGAGACTATCAATATTCTGAGCACTCCAGCAATAAAACTTTAGTACAGCGATGAGGAATGCCTGGAATAATAAGGTAAACACACCCAAAATCAGGGTCAGTCCCCTCGCTCAAGCAAACAGTCGCATTTAACATAGGGATCTGCTGCGTTTGGCTGGATTCACATGAGTTTTAATGTGGAGTTGAAAAGCCAGACACGCAAAAAAAAGGTACACTTCTGCGTTGACTACATGCGCACACGCACTCACACATACATTAGCTCTCGCAACTCTGTGCCAGATACATACGCCTGCACATATTCCCACATAAATATACAGTACGGTACTAGCAAACGCACAAACCCCACACAAACACCTGCAGTGTGTGCAAACGCCGTCTGAGTCAATATTCTGGCATTACATATGCAATAAACCACAGTGACGACAGCATTGATTAGGCTAGTGAATAAGAGATAGGCACCACTGATTGTTTCATAAGTGATAACTCAGCTTCTCTGCTATCCTCTATTTCATTGCAGAGCTTTCCTGCCTCTATTATCCCGCCCTTCTTCCTTTGGCTGCAATCCCAGGATTCACTGGGGGTGACATATGTCTCCAACCCATGGCAACCTAACATTATGTTCTCCCTCAAACATCTATACATCTCTGGCCACACACCAAGGAAACAAAATATCATTGGGAAAACCATTTTGGCGACCTGTATAGTGCTGAGGTGCTATTTTTGCCTAGCTGTGAGTGTTGGTGTCATATATTCAGCAATAGTGGATTCCTCTCTGATGCAAAAAACACAGTTAAAACCACTAATGCAAATTCAGTGGATACAACAATGCCTCATATATGCAGCCAACAACCCTAGCATGCACATGTGGCTGTTCCGTTTACTGGGATACATTTTCTACTCCACAGATTTTTGTAAAAGCACATAAAACATGGTGGAGACTTTGAACAAGGAAGCAACTGGAGACTGTGTCTGTCTGACAGACACAGACTGAGGTTGAAACCAAGATCAATTATCCAGAGGTTTGTCTGTCTGGGCTGGCAGGTGAGAACCACATGCCAAGGATAAGGAGACAACACATGCTGAGGGATTAGAAATGGTTTTCTTGAAGGTTATCTATGCTGATATCTCAAAGGTTGTATACACCTCTGTTGTACCGCCATTGATTTATGCATTAGATGTAGCTCAGTGGCTACTGCGTATGCTGCAGAAAATTCTGCCAGGAAAGGAACAGTCTAAGAAATAATGATGCACTACTGCAATCATCTCCAACAAGATCAAGAGAAAAGATGCAAACCATCAGAGAGCATGTCTAAGAAACTCAAAGGGCCATCAGGTTCACGTTTCATGCAGACAAATTAATGTAAAAGTTCCTCTAAGAAGAAGCAGAAACTGCAGTAATTTGCAGAGAAGTAAAGTGCAGGACAGCAATACTAAATGAACGAAAGACCAAATTCTCTCAGGATCTGTTTCAAGTGCCATGTACCTGCCCCATCGGGACACTCGGCAGATGTAAACAAGCAAGTCAGTCTCTGTTCACCCACAGGTTTGGGTCTAATCTACTGTTTCTTCACCTCATAAAATGAGGTCAAGAAAAAAGTTCTCATGATTCTGAGTCAACTCAAAAGATAATTGAGTTGACTCAAAATCTTTTGTAGTTTCATGTGTGCTTTGCATTATTACTCTCTATAATAAATAAAATATTATGTTTATTTTGACAGTTAAAGGGTCTGGCTCTCCTAATTACAGTTGTGTATAATATTTGATTTAGGCTGTGAACACCACAGCAGGTTCTACTGCTAACAATATTGCTAACTGTTTCCTGTTTCGAGTACTAGTTTAATGCCTAAAAGGCACCAGCATTTTTTGACTATGAGTAATGTGAAAGGGGTTGCTTGTAATGACAAACCCACATATCTCTAGACTCCCCACCAAAGGGAAGAATAACTAGCTGGGGAACACAGTGGAGCATATTTCCCTTTGGAGTTGCCAAAACATGGGTAAGAGGAGAGTAAATATTGAACATACATTTGTTGGGTGGACATAAACTCTTCTCCAAATGAATGCTAATGTTGCTTGGTGTATGCTGGATCATGTGTATATACCTAAAGGTTTGGTAACATGTTCACAACAATTTTATAAGGTGATATGTCAGTGTTGTGTTTACAGCTTAACTATGCTGTACCCTAGTGGCCAAAATAATCAAGTTGTTATGGCTGTTAGCAGCCATGGACAAACATTAGCATTTATTTGGAGTCCTCTTTTTGGCCACCAGATAGTAAAATTGTGGGCTGTAAAACAAAAACAAAAACTCGCCTAAAAAAGGCTTGAAAAAAGCTCCCTAGAGCTGTAGAGCTGGATGATAATTCCTCACTGTGAGCAACCCACATTGCACACAGTCATTTGATTCATCGAATTTAATCGACCACATGCCCCCTTTTGTGCGTAATATGAAACACTGCGCCCTAAGAGTTGTTACAGACAGACTGACAGCATGTGAATTGACACTGTCAAGAATAGACTGTGACAACAGTTACAAAGGAGGAGTAGCTTCAAATGTGGCCTTGGGCTATTTTTATCCTTCCATATTTCTGCCCAACAACTTTACCAATCACTTTCTGCCAACCACATTGCAGGTAGAGAAAATCTAACTTTTGATTGGCTGATTGACCTTTTGGTGACATCCAATAGCACCTGAGTCTAAGGTTCTGTATCTAAGCGATGGGTTTGACAGTCTGGCAGATAGACTGGCTGTACTGTACATGAGGCTAACAGATGTTTGAATTCCCTGAGTAGACACAGTCTGGAGAGTAACTGGAGCTGGGTTAGTGTCTGCCCCGTGTACCAATCCATGTGTGGAGATTTAATGATGGCGCACTCGCACAGACTGTGTTCATTGTGCACCTGCTCTTGCTTTGGCCTAAGCATCCAAGTCATCTTAATTCATAGCTCTGTGCACATTGCTAGGAATCAGACACATGGCTTTGACTCAGAATTAAGCAACTGATGGTACCATAAGGCACTGCCTGAACATTTGAATAAATCAATGACTGAATAAGAGAGAGTGAAAAAAAAGTCAGGAAAAAAGCTTGATGGTTCTCTATGGGTAGTTGAAAACAATAAAGAGAAGGAACATTGGAGGCACATTAATTAATCGTGTATCTGAGTGTGTCCTTTCGGTGTAGGAATGTCAACATTTACCTTCGGCTTGTGCCGTTGCATTTTGATGGAGGAGAGAAAGGGACAGTAGAAAGATCCACACAGAGGAGCGGCCCATGCTCTTCCTCTCCTCCTCTTCCTCCTTCGATCACCTGCTCCTCCTCACAGTTCTTCGCTCCACAAATCACCTTTCTAAATTCCACTCCACAACCATCAATTCCAACTCTTCTGCGCTCTTATCTGAAAGCAAACAGATGAACAGAGAGTGGGAAAAAGTCATTCAAGGCACTCAAAGATAAAACATAATTAGTCATTTTTAATTTGTAAAGGACTCATGACTCTTATGGAGAGATTTTCTTGCATACCTCAAGTGACACAGTGTTACATGCATGTATGGCGATGGATGTCTTGGTAAGCATCTGAGTGACATAGGCTGCAGACTTTCAGACAAGTTTATAACATAATATATTTGACATGTCAATAAAACATTTTCATGAACTAGACTCCAGTATCACCATGCAAATAAAAGCATCAAATGGGCTTTTAAACTGTCCAATATTAACCCAGCTATTAAAGGCAGTTGTTGGGAAGTCTAAGCATTATGAACATACATGAACCTTACAAGTTAATACCCCAATAATCCATTATGACTATCTTGCATGGCCGAGATTCTTCTAAACTCAACCATGCAGGTTGACCCGGATGTAAGCCACTGTTTTGTTGACATTGTTTACACTGTTCAATGAAAAAATTCCTTTGGCATCTCTTAAATTGAAATTTCATACCACTGAATGTACTGTGACTTCGTGGGGAGGTGGACCACATCAGCTGAGGGTTGGAACCAGGTGTAGGTGCGAGTAAAAGAACACACAAGGAGCGTAGCTGCTAACTTAAACTGAGTATATTTCAACTGGTACACTGGTTACAACATTCAGTTCTGCACAATAACACATTCAGGATTTTCAACCGTCTCTTTCTTGATCGTGTCTCTCTTTGGCCCACAGTCCGCCACACATCTTCCTCCTCATGTCTTGCTTCTCTTCTCCTCTTAACTGTCACCTGTATGTTCCTAGGTGATTAGGTAACCAGGTCCAGCTGGGCAGCACCTGTTCCTCTGGCTGTCCAGTGGCCTGTGGGTTTTTGTAGTCTTTTTCCCCCTCCATGCTGGTTTGTAGTCCCCAGCGTCTCTCACAGGTCGGCCCCACCAGCCCGTCTATGGCTCGGCCTCCGACGATGTCACAGTACCTTAAGTGTTCGGCCTCCTCTTTGTTTGACAGGGACCTCATGCAATGTGAAACTCACATTGTAATCTGAAGTCTGCAATCTAAACTCAGGGGTTCATTTTTTTTCTAGTTAATCCTCTAGACCTTTACTGACATTAGCTTTGGGGGATAGGCTCTAAATACAAAACGAAAAGCCTATAATGAATAAGTGTAATAGAGCAAAAAAAAAAAACAAATAGTATTTTTTACAGAAGTGACCAAGTCCAGTGCACATCCCTGTCCTGTCTTGGTCAGAGACAGGTCAGGATAGGGGGGCAACTTAGGGGTTCAGTGTCTTGCCCAGGGACACTTCCACATGTGGACGGAAGGAGCTGGAATCGGAACACCAACCCCAGGGATGACAGTCAGATAACAACAGCTCTAATTCAGGAACCACAGCTACCTGACATATGGCTGGGAGCTGGATTCGAACCTCCATCCCCTAGGCTCAACAGCTTAACCCTCCATGCCACAGCCGCCATCATATATTACTGTAAAAGAAGAAGCCTTCATAATTTGAAATTGACAGTTCATAAGGGCTGCCACGCTTTGATTTAGGCTATGTTTAAGTCAAACTTTGTGCAGCTTGGTGAATATGCAAAGATGTCAAAATATGACAAAATATGATCAATCTGTTGAATCTCTGAAAAGGAAAACAATATTGGAAAGCTTTCAGTTAAAGCTGCTTGAAGAGGATCGATGCACAGTCCTGATCAGTAAATTCCAGCAGAGTGTAAACGTTACCTGGTCAAACCTCTGGACCATGTGCACCTGTCCTAGACTGAGGATTACCCAAACTCCCTAAGGGCCTGCAATGCCCTGGAACTCAAACTGCAGAGGTGATTATCTGCAGAGCGAAGGCAGAGACAGCATGGCCAATCGCTTCCAATCTGTGTGCATACTACCTTGCACTTAGCCAAAAAAAAATTTAGCCCCATGGCAAGTCTGCACTACCGGGCAACACGTGTGTCTAATTACAATTTCCAGCTGTCTTGTGTTATGTTTTGTGTATGTTTTGTGTATGTGTGTGTGTGTGTGTGCGCGCTTTGGTGTTTCATGTTTGACCACAACATGGTGACACCATAGCAATTTTGTTTGAAGAAACGGCACCATGTGTATTAAATTCTTATCTCAACTTGCATGTGGGCAAATCATATACAGTTACAAAGACGGCGATTGATCAAAACACAATCACACACATACAAATACCAGACTTTATCTTATCTGTAATCTGAAATGCGGTGGTCTTAAATGTCTGCTTCATGTGTGATCACGCTTTTGAAGCACGTTCTTTCTTTTCTACGCTACTTGTAAGGCACAAGACATTCATACCATTCATCTTTCTTTTTACCAATACTTTGGAAATCAAAGTTCAGTTGCAGTTGTGTGGGAGACGTGTGAATGGAGATGGTCTTTGGCAGTGTTTCTAAGAAAAGACAGCAAGAGAGGAGCCTCGCTGGTGAAAGCACAGTCGTTCTCCACAGCAGTCTAGATGGAGGGAGGGCTTAGCTGTCTATGAGAGTAAAAGGAGGTACAGTAATGCTATAGGATACAGAAAATCTTACTTGTTTTCTTACTCGACAGAACATTCAGGTTAGCATGAAATCAATTAGCCCCAAGGCAACAACTTTTGACTTGGCAGAATACACTGAGTGGAGGCAATTCAGTCCCTTTGAAACAATACAGCTGCTCTAATAGCATATTATCTCGCACTGAAACATGTATCTTGAAAGGTGATATTTAAAAGCAAATATGGAAGTATACTGCCATTATAGCAAATTATTGAAGAATCTTTACTGCATTTGTGCTGCTCAGTGGTCCTCTTAGAATTCAAGGATCCTACAGCCAAAATGTGTTAAAACCTTAAATGTGTACTGAGGAACACAGAAACGTAGCAACAGAAAGAGCTACAACATTCAGTTAAGTGAGCATAATCAATGCCTAAGTAGAGTAAATCCAACACTTAAATCAGCACACGACGCACTGGCAAAGGAATCACGCAGCAGTAACGGATTATCCCATTTGAAATGAATGAACCCCCCCCCCATCAGAGAGCAACACATTCAACACATTAACTGTAATCTAGGAAATGGTTCGTGCTGTTATATTTTACATTAGCTAACCCCCACACGTCTCTACATAGTAAGTGCCTAAGTGTTTGTGCGTGTGGGTGTACTGTATGGGCATGTGCTTTTGCAAATTCAAGAGGATAACATCAAAGGCAGATCTAACTTCACTCGACTACAATACATGAGAAGAAAATATCATTGAGTTCTTTTGGATTCACATTCCATCCTTCACGCTATCCACCAATACATCACTTACAATGTTTCCTCACGAGAGCATATTTCAACTATAAATGAGTGATATAGAGAAATAAATGAGATCAATGTGAAACCATCTGAATCTTTGTTCCAGTTTTGACCAGCTGGTCTAACTAAGCCAGAATGTCTTAAGGCTGACTAGTTTACAACCTCTTCAGATGGAAGTGAGAGCTGGCAGGGCTTGAACGCTATAATATAAGACAGCCAACAAAACTACACTCTGCCCCTCACATACCAATGCAGATCTAAGATCTGTCTCTGCATGTATCTCCTTATTACTGAAGTACAGATAGGGCAGTCATGTTTTGATGAATGACAGCGAGTGCAGAAGTACACAGTTCCAGTAACTGTAACCCTTGTATCTATCCTACAGGGTCATTTTAAAATAGGTTCGCATGGGTGTCAACCAAAGAAGCAGGCAAGCAGAACCTCAGTTTTATGATGGCTTCAGTTTGATGAAACAACTTTGAAAGCTTCAGGCTAAAGGTGTCAGACGTTTCCTGAAGCAAGTAGCGAATGTTCCGCAATGTGCAAAAATACAGCAGGAAAACGAAGGAGCCTTGGTTTTAGCTTGACACAAATGTGTTTCTGAGAACGTCCAAATGATTAAGAAAAGATTAAATGAAGCAAATAAAAATGACCCACTTCTATAGAAACTGCAATAAGACTAAAAGTGTATGTGTGTTCAGGTAAAAGCTAACATCAGCATGCTACTTTCCTCACAATGACAATGCTAATATGTTGATATTTAGCAGGATTAATGTTTATCATGTTTGCCATCTTAGTTTAGCCTGTTAGCATGCTAACATTTGCACTAAACAAAAAGAACAACCGATAATAATAAAACAAATTACTGGACAAATTCAGTGTTTGGTGTGATGGTGAATCATCAACGTTACTGCAATTCATCCACAGTGGACCATGAATGTCTGTAGAAAATCTCATGGAAATCAATAGATTAGTTGTTGAGATATTTCCGTCTGGACTGGAAGTGGTGGAACTACTGACAATGCCATGCATATAGTAATGCTAAAACTCCCAGCTCATTCCAACAATACCTCAAGACATTCCTGCAATGTCTGCAATCATAAGCCAGAGTCAGAGACAAAATGTTTGCAATGATCCCACATCAAAAAAGGCATCCGTCACTCACACCACGCTGAGATCACAAGCACTTTGTCCAGCCTCCTCCAGGAGAAAGTATGTGCATTGTGGCCACTAGTTTATCACTGCCCAGAGAGGATTACATAAGTTTACCGTCTCTGGCCCCTTATACCCCCTCACTGTTCCCTATCTTCCTTTCTCACACACACACTCACACACACATCATGTGCCCTGCAAGTCAGCTATTTCTGCATAATGGCATTTTCCACCTCACCACTTCACAGGATGGATTATCCCTGTAGGTAGGAAACTGGTAACAGTGAAAAGGCACACACAGACATATGCAGCTCAGAAATACAATGCACGATAGGAGATGTCTTTGGTACAATAAAATTCAGATGTACAGCTAAAACACACACAAACAAATACAAGCACACACAGCTCGCAAGCTGCAGCATCCCGTCTTAATATCACTTTACATTTGCACTCAGCCAACACAGACAAGCCTATGCATGGGATTCATGCAATTCATTCTACATGGTTTTCATGCCCTGACAACGCTCTTACAAACAAACTGGTATGGTCTTATTATTCATGAATATACTAGAGCTGATATGTCAATACAATGCATAACATCTTGCTTTTGTGCTCCTATTGAGTTTGGAGGTGTCAGATCTTTGCATTAACTTCTGCAGAGACGCAGAGTGCTCATGCCGAAGACAAACACACACATGCATGCATGCAAGACATCTGCACAGAATGGACTGTGTGAGAATTTGTAAGTGCATGTTCTTAGACTGATTGCAATGGCACATTTCCAGCAATTACTATACCTTGTCGCATAAATTCAATTCAGACAACAGGAAAAGAGGGAAACAGCATGCAGTAAAGGCTCAGTATAAAATGTGTTGGCCTTTGTCCAGACACTCAGCCTGTAACAAAGGGTATCTGGGCGGTTAAGAATTCATAACTACACGGTAAAGCACCACATTAAAGTGCAGTTAAAGTAATGGGTTTTGACTATGGCCCTAAAATGGGCCCACACATTCTCACTTACCACTGCAGACAAGTGAATCATCATTATCGTCCCAATCCAGGTGACCTCTTGATGTTCGACAGGGGAAAAATCTTCCCTAAAATACACCAAAAAAAATGTCATCCAAGTCAGGAAAAAGAAAAGTGTGGAATTGATATTGTATTCCTGCGGCGGGTCTTATCAGAGATAATCGACTGAATGGCACATGAGAATCAATGAGCGTATCTGTGTGTCTGTATCGGAGTGAAAGAGGAGGTAGGTGTGTTTGAATGTGTGTAAGAATGGATGAATGAAGTATTCCTTTCCCCGGCTCGGCTGAAGCGCTGAAAAGTTTGGGAAGAGGGGTGGGGGTGAGGCTGCTGCAACCTGTTGGTTCAGAGGGAGGGAGAGAGGCAGAGAAATTTAGACAGCGCGAGACAGAGAGAGAAAAAGAGGTGTGGGTACCTGGTGAGCTTTGACCCTTCTAGGAATGCACTGCTACTATTCTACAGTGCATGTGGGTGCATGTGTGTGTAGTGCATGCATGCGTAGACACAGACAGCCAAGCTTCACTTCAGGGTGACGGAATGAACAGCTAAGTAAAATAATGTAAAGCTCAAACTGTCTTGTGTATGTGTGGAAGTCAACCCCTGAACAAACTCTGCAAATAGTGACGCAAATAATATTCATGACTTGACACCATAACCTACATTTACACAATATTCTATCCATCCTAACAATAGTTCTTCTGTAACTAATCAAAACACCAGATGATAAAGGTAACAAACACAGCCATGGGTTGAACCGTGAGTTGTATTCCCCGCACACCTTTGTGTAAGGTCTGTATATTCACACATAAACCCAACCAAAATAGTTTGTAGAGCAAACACCTTCTCGAAACAGAAAGGACTGGAGAGAGGATAAATCTGTCATGTTTTACAAGCCCCTCTCAGTTAGTGTGTGTGTGTTTCGTGTATGTCGAGGAGCATTGGGCCACCTTTAATGGTGGACCCCAGGAATGTGGTGACCACTTTAATAGGGTTTAGCCAGCTGTCAGTGTTGACATGTCATAACTCAATGCACACACACACAAAGATTTCTAGATGGTGTAGATGCAAAGGTTCAACTACATATGCCATGATGCTATTGCAATGTACTGCAGGATACAGAATGACCAGTCTCCATTTCCATTCATCTATATACAGTGAATGTATCAGCCCTGCCAGATTCCTAAACAAAGGCAGCAGGTATTCTGAAAAACATGTATAGATAATGAACCATCACTGCATCTGTACAAAGAAGCATGCGTGTATTTGCATACACAGATCATACAAAGCTTTCAACAAACTGCAACAATTAAACCAGTAGCTGAACAGCTAAATAAATAAACTTTCATCCATCCTTTCTTGCCTCAAATATATCTGCAGTAAATGGACACGTCTTTTACTACACAACCAGAACCTCCTCCTGCAGTGAGATATAACAGGCTGACCGAACTACATCGCTTTAAGAAACTGAATTATTCACATGTAGTGAAACCATTTAAGTTCCTACAAAGGAGGTGTGTGTTTTACATGCAACACCACTGCAGTATGCTGCTTTCTAAATGTTCACTCTGCAGTCTTGGTGGCTCAAATTGTAAAATTTCCGGCTGCTTTTGCTTTCATGAGTGTGAATAGTGTCAGCAAAGTGGCATTTTCACAAGGCACACATAAAGTTTCTTCTTATTTGTCCAATTTGCTGTTATGATGAGTCACTGTGTCTGAGCTACGTGCTGGCCTGCCGCTGACCCTCAGAACATGTTAGGGAAGTTCAGGAGGGCGCATCAATCAGGACCACTCTCACTGTACAGTCGAAGGTGAGAATGTCTCTGTGCGTCCGTGTGAAGAGAAGCTGCAAGTGTCAATACTGATTTCACTTTAGAGATTGAGGAGAACAAAACCTTTACAAATCTTTACCGCACCAACATCTTACACTGTTAACATTCACCACATTACAGTCTTGATAGCTTCCCTGGCTCAATTACATCATGGGTGAATGGGCCTAAATGTCTTTCAGCAGCAGGTGTGATAAGAAATAAAAGGTGTTGTGGACCTGTTGGGGGTATTCAGATGGGGAAGATTAACTAGCCTTGTCTCAGCTAATTGCACTCCTTCTCCAAGTGGGGCTAAATCCTCCCTCGTCACGCAAGGCGCCGGCACGAAAGTGAGCCTTGATTAAATTCCTGCTGTAGGCTAACCAGAAAACATCATGTGCATTGGGAGTCAAGAGAAAGAAGAAGAAAGAAGAAGAGGAAGTGGAAACAAGCAAAAGCACAGTAAATTAGCAAAGCTATCGGGACTTCAGAGGGAGGAAGGGTGCGTCATTTGGGTTTGTTATAACTTCGTAAACTGTGATCCCAGTAGGCAGAACATGAAACAGGTGGATCTGCGGAGTCCGACCACAGGTAGAACACGCCCATAAAGACAGAGTCAAACCAGAACACAGAGGAACACGGGGGGGGGGGAGATGAAATGGAGGGCCTAGGTGAACTGGAAGTAAATATGGAAGGCAAAAGAATACAAAAATGTGTGCACACAGGTATGTGTGTTGTGTTTGTGTGTGTGTGTGTTCCTCCTTCATTAGGAATCCCATGTGCTGGCCAACTTTACTGACAGCCCAATAAAAATATCAATCACAGGTAATTACATCCTTTGTTATACAATAGCTTCTTTTAAGTGGGAAGAAAACTGTTCATGCCAACTTTCCTCCTCCCAAAATACAGATGGGTTAAAGGTTAAAATAAAAAAAACTATGTAGACATCCTTAATGGGACAGTTCCATTTTCTTAAAAGCCACATCAATTCTGTAACTACAGTGTTACTGCTGAGGCAACCTATAATGTACGCAACGGAGTGGGTATAATTACCTATTAATATTGTGTTTGGAAGAGCCGTGGTCATTCACCATTCATGCCTCGTGGCAGCTTCTCAAGGAGCTTCGACTTCTAATTTGATGAAATACAGATTTAATGCATTTCTGAAATCTTCATTTCTTCACCTCCTTTTTTTTGCTCCACTTGTTCCATCACAGAGGCTCTGAGAATCAAACATTACTTTCACCACTGGTTGTAAGGCACTCTGTTAATATGGCACTTTAATCATGTAAAGCTGAGGCTTTCAGTTGAAACTCAGAATTGATTATTTCTTTATACAGTGTTCCATATAATTGGTGGGTATATTACAGTAATATCATTAGCTTGGCCTCAAACGGAGATGGTAGAGTGTTTTTATCTGATATGTATGAATAACTCTGAGCTGAACTTTGACCACCTACACTTTGGAACATTTTACAATTAAACTTTCAGAATCAGAACATGTCACCTGCTGCTGTAGCGTGAAATCAGCCTCGGAGCCTTGTTTTCCCATGCTGGTATTTCATTTGCGTCCCTGCTTCTTTTTGTGTGGTGCTCATGTAACTGTTGAAAGACTGACAGCATGAGATGTGCGTCAGACACCTTCGATGCATGTATCGGTTTCTGTTTAATGCTGTCAGTGTGAGCACATTTGTTGGAGTTTCACACCAGGAAGATGGGCAGTCTTCATCTGGCCGGAGGCTAATGCAGTTCTGACTCACATCCATAAACCATACAAGCTGGGCAGAGTGCCCACTGCTGCCAACTACAAAAGGTCTGCTCTGTGCCAAGCCTTTTAGCAGTACAAACTGATGCACACACAGCAGAGATGCACATATACAGGATAAGCCACAGTGTGACCAAAACAGAAACAGAAGAAAACGCACACATACATCCATACCCTTGGTGTATATACACTCTGCGCTCACCTTTTGCAGACAGTTTTTGTCAGGACAAACTCATTTCATAAACCACGCGACTTCCCCGTCTCGGGCTGAGATACGAGCTGTCATGGCAACAGAGGAAAACAGCGGCTGCAGCATGAGCGCTGGTTTGTTGGGACAAGCTGCACCAGAGCAGAGAGTTGAGATGCAGCAGAAGTCTGGGCTGAAAGAATTAGTCATGAGTGTGTGTCCAATTACCCCACTGAAGCCGACAAAGGATATCAAAATAATGAACAGAAAACAGTTCTCTTCACTGTGCTTAAGAAGACACAGTGTCACAGTGATCCCGATAATCAACACAAAGAGACAACTAGAGACACACATGTTAGAAATGTGAGTCAATTAACCTCACAGAAACTGCTCTCTGTTCTGGAATTTTGGCCTACAATTGACACTTCTCCCTTAACATAATGAGATCTTTTCATGAAGACTAGATTAATTGATTAAGAACATAATATTGTACAGATTGTATATTATTTAGCTGTACCACATAATGGCACGGTTATACAGATTACACTGAAATGTAAGTGCAGCAATTATGTTAATTACAGCCACACAGAGTTATGGCTGGATGATTTAAAGGCCATCCAGCCAGTTAAAAAGCTATAGATTATGTAGCTACAGTTTACACACTATATCATGAATATGCTGTAGCTCACGCAGAATCTAAGAGATCACGCTCGCTGATCAGGAAAGGCAACCCTTCGTATCTCAGGAGTGATGAGCACGTGTCTGACCTGGAGAGATGGTTTTCGGACACTAGACAACACCTGAAGCAGCTGCCCACGCTTGCCGTTTGAACCTTTCAGAGACCACAGAGATAGAGGGAGGCAGAGAATGAGGTCAAAAGATCTGCGACTGAGCGACTTTTTGAATTCATCAGGGGTAGACATATGTTTCTGCCCCCATGACTGTGCATCTGTCATTCAGAGAGAAAACGTTTACTACTAATGGAAATGTAATCACCTTCACAGCTCAAATGCAGAGGAAGAATCTTCAAGAATCAAGTTTGCATGAAGTCATGCCTATCTTTTAAACATCCCTCTCTGTCGGCGTACTCGAGAACTCACACAGGATTTGACTGAACTTGTTGAAGCAGCGTCTAGAGAGAATTTTAATCGTGCATGTATGATTACGCTTTGCTCAAGGGGGAAACAAAAACCTTCAGTAGTTCAAAAAAAGATTAACACTATGGTGTGTGTATGTGTGTGTGCACCTTCATTCATTTATCTAAGTGTTTAGTTATTTTGCATGATTTATCAGCCAGGGTGCCTGTCTGCCGTCATGCTGCACTCCATCCTGCAGACTTGTACAAACTCCTCTCACTTGGCAGTCAAAACATTTGGCTGCAAAGCACAAACACCACAGAGGTTAAGCTACTGACTTGTAAATCCAGGTGTTCCTGTGAAATGATACTGCGGGGTAAAAGCGTGGGAATCTTTTACCAAACTCTGCCAATTAAAACAGACCTCATCTCAGAGAGTAGATGGGTAAAGTAGAGGGAAATGACAGTGTTGAGGTGAATGCTTAAAACAGGTCACCTCTGTACAGCCCATCTGGCAGATAATGACAGAAAACGCTCTGTTTGTGTTTATCGTTGAAGACTCTGAATTAGCATTTATGGATTTGCTGATAAATACAGATAAGCATAAAAATGTTGAAAATTGTTGCAGCTCTGTGTCTTAAACAACTCGCATGCCTTTGTCCACTTGTGCGTCACCCAGCTAATCCAGAGGTCGGCTGTTCGTACTAATCCCTTGTAAAAATGCACAACATTTATTGAAACCAAAGACAGTTCAGTTATAAAGGTTATTGTGTTAGAAGGAGTTTGCTGCAAGACTTTTGATTCTGTGCTTTTTCTGCACAGCTAAACCTAATCCAGCTTTAGTGAGCAGAGCAGAACTGGATTTAACTGAGGTAACAGAGCAGGACTGTGACAGTACAGAGTTTACCCAGGTATGCAGTATAGTCACATCTGTACGGGAATAAAACCATTTTACAATGAAAGTGGCCTGAAATGTAACTTTTAGAATGTGTTTACTTTGATTGGGAAGAGACACAATGCTGTTCAGTATACTGAAGAAGACTTTGGCTGCACGTGAACATCACCTATCTATCTATGTAAAGTAAATATGATATATTATGTTTATGTTACTGTCAATAAATCCAAAGAAAAGACTTCCCTTAGGCTTCCCTTTCTGCCCCAAACCCACTGGTTCCTCCTGAAGACATAATTTGCATCAAATAGGAGTAAATTGTACATTTGCTGGGGACTATTTTCAGCAGCGGAATAATAAACATTCGGTATGCTACTAATATTTACAGCAGCAGGACAGCGTATGTGGGATTGACTTAAAATCAACTTCAATGCACATGTTCATCATAGTGAAGGAACATATCAAACGGTGCATTGCTGTGGCTCAATGCTGAGGCTCAATGCTGAGTTTTTAATAGTTTGTGGACAAAAATGTAGGTGTGTGGCACGGAGGAATAAGCTATATCGGGCTACACAAGCAACACAGAGAATCAGACCTATCCTTTAATAGTAATGTAATCTGTTGTTATCATTTTTGTACTCATAGTCTGTTACTTCATGGGTGAGAGTTTACAATGCATTCACCCGCTCCTGACTTCACCAGGATATGAGCTCATAACTGAGGACTCTGTGCGTATTTTATATATATAAATGCCCTCCCTCCCTATCAGTCAGGCAGCGAACTCAGTGGAATGTGTCTCCTTGTGTTGTACAATATTGCATGTTGGCCACAGATCAGAGATGACACACACACACACACAAGCATAGACAAGTCTGCTGAGAGCAGGTCACTGGAGCTCTGCAGCAGTACTCAATGAAATGGAAAATGGCCGGTGGGGGAGGGGGTTATGACTGCTGCTACGAACGCTGCTGCATCATGTGCATTATACAAAAGTAGGTGCTCGCATAAAAATACAGGAAAGTAGTTTTCTTTTTGCATATAAACATGACAGCCAACCGAGCTGTGGAGAGGTAAAAGTGGTTCAACAGTGTAGAAAAGAGATGGCGGCATAATTTCTAGCATTATCTACGACCTGGTGTGTGTTTTCATTAACTGCAGGTAGGGTTGCCATTTACTGACCTTCACAATGTTCGGCTTTTATGGAAACAAAACCAAAATTAAGGTAAACACAAACACATGCACCACATGCCGTCTCGCATTCACCGACACGGGCGGCTTCTACCTCAAACCCTGCTCGCTGAACTCAATGAATATCACAAATTCATTAGAGAGTTGAAGCATATGGCGGGGTGAAGGATTTCAAAGCAGGGACACCTGGGGGTTTTCACAACCGTCACATAACCTTTGTCCTCATAATCCACCTTTGCCTCTCCTCCCTCTGCTGTAATCGTCTCTTCTGAGTCTTCTCTCCCATCATGTGCCCTTTGAAACGTCCCTCTTTGATCTAATTTAATATGCATGGCACAGTTGGGGGGACAAGGACAGTAATTTGTCGCGTAGTCGGAGGCCTTTCCTCCTTTCTGGGGATGCTAAAGAGGAAATATTCAGTATGTCAACTGATATGTGGGAAGTGGACTGTGTGTGTGTACAGGGGAACAACGTTTAGGAAATGAAAGTCTGGTGAAAAGAAGCAGTAAACGCTGCAGATACAGAGGACGAGGAGAGGGTAGTGAGAATAGCACAGAGAGACTGGAGTGGCATGGAAATGGAGCAGACTTGAGAGAAATAGATGAAAAGTAATGCTTTCTGAATCACAGCATGAAAATCATAGATCTTAAACAGAGAGAAAAGGAAACATGAAAGGAGAAGAAAGACAGAATGACCAAGAAAGGGAAGGTTATTGCTAACACATGGTGTGTCTTACCTTTTTGGCTATTACTATACAGCTCAGCACTTCTCACAGGAGAGGAAAGAGTGGGAGACAGAAATGGAATGGATGACAGCATGTAGAGGAGGACGAGCAGCAGATTGAGGAGAGCAACATCGGCAGAAAGACAGAAACACACGGAGATGGAGGAGGAAGAGAGAAAAAGGGTGAGTGAACCAGGGAGATGACGGAGAAAGAGAAAGATGGGGGGGGTTGGAGGGAGAGGAGATAAAAAGGTTTATGAAAACTGCTGTCATCACCTCTTGGAGAGCCAACGTCAAAGTAAAGGTCAAAAGTGTGATCAAAGGTCAAAACCCACAAAAATCAAAGGAAAGATCAAATAAGTGTACACATTCACACTCCCCCCTTTCTCTCTCTCACACACACACACAAATCCCATCTGACTAAAACCAAGGAAACCAGCACAGTCTAACTCTCCTTTTCCTTCCACTCCTCAGCCCAGCGGTGGCTCTGCTCCCCTGAGGTGGCCATTCCCCGGCTCCCAAGTGAGGTCGGCCCACCCTGGAGGGGGCAGTATCGTTCCAGTCAGGGTATTTGTCTGGGCATGTCCACCTCCACCTATTCAGATCTCCCTCCACCTGACCCACAGCCTGAGGGACCAGCCAGATGTGGCATGACAGTGAGAAAGACAGACACATATGTGTGTGTTTTCTTCCTTTGTCTTCTTTCTTTCTGTTTCTGTCTTCTTGGACATTGTTGCTGTGCTGGCTTGTCACCTCTAATGTGTGCACACTAGCTAACAACAAGCTGAAGGTTTTCAGTACAAAAGTAGAACTCTGTTATGTCATTGTGCAGCTTAGTTTGTGTTCTTACATAAGAAACAGTCTGAAAGGTTTGTTTCAACTGCAAGCCAGCGAGGAAGTAAAAGGAAATCACTTAGTTAAATCATTATTAAAGTTCTGTGAAACCAACTGTTGGTGTCCTGACATGACAGGGTTTCAGACTAGTACAAAGATATTGATTATTGGTTGAGCTATTTCAAACTGAATACTCCACATACAGTACCGACAGTTAACCAAAGTACTTCATGATATACTTTACAAAGCTATCTCCACTACGTTTATCATCACAGCAAACCCATGCACTTAGGGGCGTGTGTATGTGTGCACATACATAAAAATGTGTGTTTACAGTTTGCTTGTCATTGCACCCAGAAGACTTTGAATAACAGACAGACATCGATGAGGCAACGCTCAAATCAGATAAACAGGTTGAACCAAAGAGGCGAGTGACAGAACAGCGCTACAGACTCATTTGAGTGGTTCACCACTACTAACCACAAGTATCTGAGATGTGTTTGTAGCTGGGTTTTGCACAGTAAAAGGCAATAGTTACTTTCTATACCTTACTCTGTGGAAGATGAGCATGTTCTTCACAACCATTCGTTCCTTTAACGAAAGACGCCAAAGTTCAATGTTAACACTACATAAACTAATCTTTACAAAAGCTTTGCCCAAACAATACAGTCCAAGATTGCCAAATTTCAAATAGTGATTATCAAACTATGCGATCAAAGATTATAGTAACCACTGTCAGGAATGGGTGTGGGGGGAGGAGGAACGGAGGGACCCAAGGGCAAACAGCCGGTACGTAACACAGGTTTTAAATGAAGGATTAACTGAAGGTGAACTTACAAAAACAGTAAGTCAGCAGGAAGCAAACGGAAACAGGGAACCACAAACACACGAAGACAACTTGACCACTCTGCCGTTGACTGCACAGACATCTCATACATAGACTCAAGAAAACTTAGACTATGACGCCACAAGGCCACAGAGAACTGAACACACTTAAATACACAGGACACTAACGAGGGGATGGACCACAGGTGAACACAAGGGAACAGGTGCAACCACTTAATGATCAGGGAGACACGAGGGCGGCAGAGACCGGACACAAACGCTGACACAGACACAGGAAGTCAAAGCCACAGAACAACAAGACAGAAACGCAGAACTACTGCAGTTCACACAGGACAGTAAAAAACACACGTGTACACAGACGGGGCATGACAACCACAATTGCCAATCTGATCAGACATCCAATGCCGATTTTTGGTTTTAGCTACAGAAACATTTCCATGCATCGGAAAATGCATTGAGGTTCAAAACCCAGTCATGGTGTTAAAGGAATAGTTTGACATTTTGGGAAATATTCTCATTTGCGTTCATGTCGGAGCTTCCTGCAGATGAGAAGATTGATACCATTCTCATATCTGTCTGAAATCGGATCTGTCCGAAGCTACAGGGAGCAAGCAGTTAGTTTAGCTTAGCATAACGACTGGAAGCAGCTATCCTGTTTCTGTCCAAAGGTAACAAAATCTGCCTACTTCACCTCTAAAGCTATTTAGTTTACACGTAGTAACTGCTACATACATAAACACCAAGGACCAATGCATTTGCTCTGTGAGACATCCTGCCTCCTCTGTATATTGATGAATGACGACTTCCTTAGTATGCACTGTGTATTGATTATTGCAATTACACACTATTAGGGTTCTATTATCCGCACTGACTGTCTTTAATCACACTAGAGAGCACGAGGAGGAGTGAAGGAGGAGAGAGAGAGAGAGACTATGCAGACAGAACGATGAAGCGAGACGCTGCACCAAACTAATTAAAACAGAAACTTTTTGTTTCAGCAAGGTGACAAGGAATGAATCTGGCAGGGAATTAATCTGTCCGCAGGGGACACACACACACACGCGCGCGCGCACGCACACAAATATAGGGAGGTGCAGTGCAGAGTGCCGTTGCCATAGTTACTGAGAGTGGCGCCACATCATGCGGCAGAGTTAATGCAGAGGTGTGTGTTGTGTGTGTCTTATTTAAGCTTTCATTATATCACCACCTTGACCTATTCCAACATCCTCTACACAAGCACAGAGACAGAAAGGTTGCAGAGATAAATCCCGAGTCTTCCTGCTGAAGTAGCTAAGTCTTTGCCATTGGTAACAGCTTCCAATCTTACCCTTGAGGTGGAGCATCATTTATGCTTATGGTGGGTGATGACATACTGAAAGAAAACATTTGGCAAGGGAAGATAAGCACTTCAAGTCAAGGCCTAAAGAAAGTGTTTCTTTGGTTGATGATAAAGGGGAATATATATAACGATGACCTAATTCTTACAGGCCTAGCTACGGCATGAACACTGCCTACTGCCTGTCTATGGAGAATTAGCAACTAATGTGTATATGTGGTTAAAAGCACGTATGCATGTTTGTGATGTGAGAGCTGAGATGGAAGAAGTAATAGCACCCTTTACTAGACTAAAAGTAGGAATACTACACTGCAACAATACTCAAGCCCTGCATTCAGAATGTAATTAAGTTAAGGTACAGATGTGTCATCAACAAAATGTGCCACTGTATTAAATGTAAAAGGTACAAGCACCTTGAATCCGCACAAAAAATGTAACATAAATGTACTTAGCAACTTTCCACCACTGTGAAAGAGTCACAGAAAGAAAGAAATAGAGCGATAAAGTTATGTTATGTTCAGTAATCAAAAAAGCGAGTTC
Source organism: Gadopsis marmoratus (assembly GCA_036023855.1). Classification (NCBI taxonomy): domain Eukaryota; kingdom Metazoa; phylum Chordata; class Actinopteri; order Centrarchiformes; family Percichthyidae; genus Gadopsis; species Gadopsis marmoratus. The sequence continues at coordinate 25,876 of JAVQJF010066145.1, read as the reverse complement.
AGCAAGAGTCCAAAACACGTGGGACCTGTCCGTTCTCATTGTCCTTTACTTAAATAATCGGCGTGTTCAAGGAACTCTCAAAATAGATCTGCACGAAAAGAATGACTGATGCAAGCATACAAATAATACCACTTCTCAATTTCAGGTGACATCAATTCACTGCCTGCTCTTCGAACCACATGTGCCTTCCTCACGTAGAGAAAACTGGTATTTTAAATGAAGACACAAAGACAGCCAAAAGACTGTTGTCATCAAAGACGGAGAACATCATATCTCTGTAGGAAGGATGTGTGTGCTTGAGCTTGAAGTGAGTAGGCGTGTCCCCGCTCCTCCCTCACACTGTGCACTCCACATGTGCGAAGTTTAGTCACCACGTTTACAGCTGCACCTGTAACATATTATTGTACTTTCACAGACTATTCTCCAAGTCCATTCTCGGCCTCGTAACCCTCCCTCTCTCCCCCTGTCTTTTCACAAGACATTCTAAAAGGCAAACCCACAGTAAGGAAAACTAGCTGTAACCGCTGGCCCTGTATCGAGTAACAAATCACTGTCGCTGTAAAGGAGGAGTATAATTGAAATACTGTGGCAGCTCATATGGCTCAATGACGGTTGTGTCACAAAGGCCTGCTGTCTGACAAAAAGTGCGGGAACAGGCAAGAAAAATCCTTGTCGAATTGGGTAGAGAATGAAGTAATGAAGCCTTCCAAAAACAGTACTATATTTAAACAAAGTACCTGTGAGCATAGCACAGTTTAGACTCGCCATTGGCCGTTGTGATTGGTTTGAATCATTTTAAGTCAAACAACCCTGATCGTTCTTTCAGCCACAGCTTTATCCAGAGTGTGGAAATAGCTCTGGCAATGTAAGAGTATCATTATGTCAACCTGACGCTGACTGCTGAACATGACTGAATACTGGTTTGAAGACCATTTCTTACAGTACAAACTAGTAACATTTCAGGAAAGAGCTGCTTTAAAATCACACTTACCTAGTACATTTTACACCTTTGAAGGTAAACCGTTTACATATATTTAACAGAAATCAACTGTTGCAATAAGAACCATTAGTCTGTCTGAAATCATTCCTTCATTATACTACTTTCACTCAATGACAAGTGTAGTGAAAGTAGTATACATGCCATCAGCACTACATTTGATTTCAGTGTGGACATTTTTGAGGGCACTATATAGTGCACAGAATTCCCACTGGAGGTCAGTAAACACAGTCCTCTGTATTGGAATAGGCAGAGATGTCAGACACAGCCCCTGAATCTGCAGGGTTTTGTTGTGGGGATGCAGATAGTTGGATGCATCAGCACTGTTTGTGTGTGGTGTCAGATTTAGGTTCAGATTTTGATGCATCATTGCTTCTGTCTTTTGATTTGAATACACAGTAGAGAAGAGGCAGAAAGGAATTGTTTCTCTGTTGGCCGAGCAGAAACATGATACAGTATGAAAAAAGCTAGTATGGTAAAGCACTACTCTGTACAGAGTAGTGCTTTACCATAGCAGAATATAGTATAGTATAGTGTTAAATAGTACAGTATTAATACAGTATAGTAGTTTACCATAGCACAATATAGTACAATTTAGTGTAGTATAGTATACTATAGAATGGTTTAGTATAGTATGTGTTGGTATAGTATTGTGAAGTACTATACAGTACCATGTAGTATAGTATAGTATATATAGTGTAGTACCATACAATATCGCATAATAGCATAGTATAGTACCAAATAGTATAGTTTAGTATAGTAAGATCTTGTACCATATGGTATATAGTATAGTATAGTGCATTTTAGTATAGTTTTAAAATCACACACTATGAAACTATTCAAAAAAACTGATAGATGTTTTAGACACACGTTTCCTTGATGGGAATCAAACCTCTGACCCTTGCAGAGTTATTTCCATCCTCTTTTGAGTCAACTATTCCAGACCATAGTGCAGTATTAGAACCGAGGGTGATATCCGCTCAGTCAAACTCATGTAGTACTGCTCCCAATTTCTGCTATTTCTTACTATTTTTGTTATTTCTTTCGAACATCTTCTCTGGAATGAAGATATAGATTACGCTGGGCTTTGTGAAAATTGATAACTATATCTATAACAACTCCTTCCTGCAGACATAAATCTTAGATGCAAGCGAGTCTTTGTTTCTCCCAGAAAATGTGCTCTCCTTCTCTCTGAAAAGTGAAAAGTGTAGCTGTCTTAAGGAGTTATGTCTAGATGAAAGTGTGTGACATGTTTATTTTTCAGCAGCTGGTGAAGATAGGGAAGACGAACGGTTCAGTAGACAGTGTGGTGCATTGTACACTCATAGTCTATGCTGTTTAAAATTCCTTTGTTATGGACAATGTTTTGCAATGGTTTATGGTGCATAGAAGCCAGCAGAGAGAGAAATACAGCTGTTGCTATTACAGATAACTTATCGTATTCATGCAATGGCACTGCAAACAGGTAGGCACAAAGATAGTAACAGATGCATGAAAAATAGATTATCAAGAGACAAAGGCATGTAGATTATCAGACGGGTAAATATGATTACACATCCAGAATGACAAGAAGCTGCCTCACATCCTCATCCTCTCATCTGTACCTCATGTTATACTTCTTTAAACAGATTTAAAGCTAACCTACATCATGCACATAGCTGTATCCAGTGTAAAGTTGATAGACAACATGCTAGTCTATGATAAGCTATAGTAAGAGGTGCAGACTGCAGTGTAAGTAGGTTAGACCCAAGGGCCCTAAGGACACACTGTCTGGTTTCAAACTACCAAAGAATTATGACAGGGTTGCAACATCTGCTGCCTGAGAGGAATACAGACAGTGATGGATGGCCAGGTGTGGTTTGTGTGTGTGTGTGTGTGTGTGTGTGTGTGTAGAAGCGCTGCATTCCCACATACAGCCAAGGAAATAGAACATGCATACTGTATGTGCCCATTTACATGCACCTACAAGCAGACTGCCTGTTAAATAAGCAATGCATGCTTCTCATCTCATGACAATTCCAATTTACAATGAATCAAAAATGGACACAAACATGCTGGTGCACAAGTCTGCATGCTGCATGTTGCTGTATGCAGCATTCACACACCAACTTGTTTGTGATGGCTCACTTTTAATTTCTGTCAACAACTTCCATATGAATGCATTTCCAGTTGGATAAATAATACCATCAGAAGACATAAAGATTAATGATCTATTTATCATCCAATGACAAGAGTGCCACACTGCACATAAAAGATCAGTATCTAGACGTCAATGGCAAATCCTATTTGATGAGATTAGTGAACAATAGGAAATATAATGCCACTTCACTGTCAGGAAAAGTAATGCAACATTCATGAAACATGATGTGTACCATACTTTGTCAACATTAAGTTTTATTTTTCAAGACAGATACCTCATTTCATCATGAATCTGAACATATTAATATGAAAAGACAAAAAGAGCGGTTTTCTTCAGCACGCTACTGTATTTATCATGACTGAAAGACCGTGTGAGCCTGAATCATGTCTGTCAACCCTGTTAACCTTGAGGCCACTAAGCCAGTAATTCTACAAAGTGAAGCACAACTTTGCCTATAATTATACTGTAGTCACCTTATATATGGTCATTAATGTCTTAATAACTTCTCATGTATACAGTATATAGCAAGCGCAAAAGATCCACACGTGTTGTGCCACGTGTAACAGATCACAGAAAAAGGCAAGTGCTGACAGTGAAATCTAACCTCAAGTGTTTGGCTCGGGCGTATCACATCAGTCTGTGTACTTTGTGGTAAGATAGAAACAAAAGTGTGGTTTTGCGGTTGACCGTTAACATTTGCAGGTACAGATTAATTTAACAGGCCAAGCTTATATTTTAAGTTATGTACTTTTACATATTTACTGATTGACTGACTTCATCTCAGTTTATTCTAATCTTAATAAAATGTCACTACAACATTGTTAAAAGCTAGCCCTCCCTGACTGCATCTCCTCCCTCCCCTGCTGCGTTTGGGCTGGTTCTGAGTGAAACAGTCGAGCTGGATGCTGCAGGGGTCTTGCGCCCACTGGGGATTGGTGGCAGGATGGCCTTGACGTTGGATCCAGGACGTCTGTCAGAAGAGGGAGACATGTCCACAGCCAGCTGATCTGTGCCTGGATGGGGGGCTTCTGGAGTTTGGCCTGATGGTATGAAGGCAATTATTTTACTTGATACAAACACAGATATGGAAACACATCAACATATCTTTAGTATTTGACACAGTCAGCTTGATTATCTTCTAATTAGGAGTAGTGTTCTGGTGATTTACAGACAGTAAAGAGTTTTTAAACTATAAAATGAACAACTAAAGTAAGCATAAGAAATTTAGCTTACAACTTAAAACTTAGCACCTCTCTTTGCTTTCTATATTTAACAACATAGAAATACCTTAAAATAATAATAAAAATAAACACAAAACAATAATAACCTTTGACTGTTTCCAAAGCGTGTCCAAGGACAGGGATATCTAGTGGCTCCACCAAGCCAGAAAAGGCTCCGGCTGAACTGGGAACAGACAGTGCTGAACTGGCACGAGACTCATCCGAGCTGATTGTGGAAGGAGGAAAAGAAGGAATGGAGGAGACAAACAGCAGAGGGTGAGGGGGAGAAGGAGAGAAAAGGGAGGAAGACGTAGCGAGACGTATGATGTGTGCAGTGAAACAAAATCTAAACGGGACCATTAAAGGGACCAGTGACAAAAGTGAGAAAAACACAACACAGAGTGAAGAGCTTCTGCAAAAAAGAAAATTCAGCTGAATGTGCCAAGAGGGAGATATTGACACTGTCTTTGACCGCATGCCACAACATCGATAATGTGACATTAATTTGGGGATGATCAATAAACAAACAAACCGGTACAGATTTCTTCCATTTGATTTACTCATATAAACACGCATATAAACTTGTCCATGAAACACACGAGACTACGCAAAAATCCGATCAGAGGAATACAAAAGGGTCCTCTGTTACAATAAGTGAGACAGACACACGCAAGTAAAGACACATCCCTATTTAAAGCGGTGATGTCTGGAATCCTCTATACAAATACTGAAAGGCTGAGTAATGCTAACAGCACGTACTGGGGGCATGTATCGCTCAGACTGCTTTGACAGAACTTGTAGATTTTCAACAAGTTTGGTGAAACCTGCCTTCTGAGAACATGAACCCGAACTTTGACTGAACATGCGTTATATCTCTGCATGTATCTTACATGTTCTGATAAAAGTAATACAATTAATTTGATGCTAATATGTACAGGTGAGGGAAAGCTGTGTGTGTAGCTGCATGGACCACACACACACACACACACACAAATGCCAGTGCTTGACTGACTAAATCCACATGCATGCAGCAAGCCTGTTTATTGAAAGCAAGTGTACACACAGGGGAGTCAAAAAGAAGGAAAAGTAATAAAATCAGAATTTATAAAGCGTATTTGTGTGTAAGCAAGTGTGTGCCCGTGCACGTGTGTGATGTGTGTGTTCAGATTTGTCCCCACATGGCTTGTACCAGTAGAAAGAGCTCTATAAAAGTGAACATACAGTAAGCTGTAAAAAAAAAAAAATAGAGGCCTTGGGAATAAAGAATACCAATACAAAAGCAGTTTCCTGCTCCTCAATCTTCAGCTTAAGATTATTTTTTATGAAACCACAAGACTTCATTTGCATTCGCTCACCTCATCTTAAATCAAAATGCTACTATTATGAATTTGGAAACCATATACCGAGTGAAATCTGCATTGTGAATTTGTGTGTATTTTCTCACCTGATGTCCTCACTAACATGGGTCCTAGGATCATGGTTGTGCAGTGACATTGGCGCTGATTGAGAAGAGCTGAGGTAAACAAAAAATAGGATAGGTATATTTAGGTATAAATCATACGGAAAAGCTAGTTCATAATCCGATTTTTTCATTCAGATTCGGTGTATTTATAACTGGGGGCAGGTAGAATTTAGGACAACCGCGAGTAGAGTGCCACTACACAGGCCCATCATATTAAAGAACAGTTAGATTAAAATAATTTGGGCACCTGCCACTTCACCCTCAAGGTCAAACAATAACCCAAAACAAACCATAAAAACGCAGTTACGACAAGTGCACCAATCAAACCAATTTGGCCCAGCTGAGAGTGCCCACTTGAAATTAAGCACTGGAGTGCAGTGGAGTGCGTGGTACTTTTAATGAACCTTTTGAAGAGCTGGCTGTAGACCCCTGGACTCTTCCCCACAATAGCCTCTCTCACCAGCTGCTCACGCCTCCTCATGGAAGCCAGCTCCTGCAGAGGAGAGAGATGAAGAGGAGGAGGAGGAGGGGGAGGAGGGGGAGTTGACAAGAAATAGGAAAGTGAGAGGAAGGGGAGACAAACAGGAGAGGGAGGTTGATGTGGAGGGTGATTAAAGGGGAGAGGAGAAGGGGGGAAGGGGAATGGAAGGAAAGTGGGACAGGGGAGTGATGAAGTATAGGAGTGAGAAAGAGAAAGAAAAACAGCATCCTAGAGTTTTCATCAGCAGACATCTTGTAACTCACAGCAGGGCTCTTCTGAGGGCTGAGCTCTGCCTGGATCTTGGTAAAATAGTTTTTGTATGACAGAACTGAGGGGTCAAGAGCTGTGGCAGAGTGTGGCGTGAGTGTGCCTGATCGTGACCTCGACAGGGGTGAGGGAGGCTTCTCCTCTGGCTCATGACCTGAGGCTGAGAGAGAAACAGACAGATACTGTGATGACACTTGAGTAATATTTTCAGACTTCCCCAGAGCCAATGTTGTCACAGGCTGAGAAATACTTCCTGTTACTAGTAAACTGACTTTTTGACACGTACGAAATAGTTGGATACCTGCTTTTAATAAAAATAAATAAAAAATGAAAACTGTGCAAGACGCACCTGGCTGCATTTTGCACCCTGTGTCTTGCTGCAAAAGATTAGCACCCTGATGCTTTGAGTCTGCTAATGATGATCTGAACACACACACACACACACACACCTGTGGAGTTGTTGTCAGGGGATGCTCTGTTGTTTTCTCCTTCTTCCTGCTCCTCTAGCAACAGGTACTCCTTCACAACCTGCTTCAGTGTCTGATAGGCATCTTCCCAGTCATCTACACACACACACACACACACAAAAAATCTGGTTGTGAACAGAGCCAATGCATCTCCCATCAAACAGTAATGAATCAAAGATATGGGGATGATGACCTTAGTATAATGAGGTGCTAGCTAGCAGTGCATAAAAGTGTTGAGGTTCCCCGCTCCCTGTATGTTCATCTCATTAAGAGAACAGTTATGAGGGACATGAGGGAATGATAAACACAGCTTTTCGGTGATTACGTGCCCTTAACACGTGGTAATTGGATTGAAAGTGTAGTGTATGGATTTTAGTGAAGTGTGCTAATTTATCTAAGGCTATACCAATGACACTTAAGAGTAAGGCAGGGTATTTTTCTGCTCTGTGAGGCACTGCCATGACAAACTGGCTGTGAACAGAGTAAGGCGTCCACATTTCTTTCTTACTAACATCATATACAAAGGTTGAATAAGTAGAAAGAAACAAATGTCTCTATTGGGAATCAATTATGTGTATTCTTGGCTTAGAATAGATTCTTGGTTAAAATGAATTGTTACCAAAGAATGACCATTATCATGCTCTGTAATGCACACTAAAATCAACATGAATGAATGCGTTCCATATAACAAATAAAACAAAATACATCAGTGCTTTCTTTCCGTACCACAGGGGATAACATTATCAAAGAATCCCAATCGTTGCCTGTTGGTGTTGGCGTAGAGCTCTATACGTGACACCGCCACGTCAATCTGTGCTGGTGTATAGAGACCACGGCTTTTCAGGTGGTCCATGTACTTCTCCACCTGGGTGGGGATGAGCAGGATATATCGAGGCTCAAAGTAGCTGTTCTTCAGACTGAACACACCCTGTGAGGATAGACAAACAGTTTTCAGTTCTGTTACAATGAGGGTTCGATATTCCATTTTATTGCACCATCGAATTCTATTTGAACTGTTCAAACTGATGCATACTGTGCTGTAGCGACTTTGGAGATGAAAAGTGTAAGTGGCAACACACTCCCCCCACAGAGACGGGTAAAAGCAATTTAGTATTCCACACAGTATTTGTATGGTTCCACACTGTCTTATCCTGAATGACTGAAAGTATGATTTATACACACTACTGAAACAATGAAGCTTCACTCTCTGCCCCATGGGTTTACAACAAAACGTCAATGATTTTCTTGGAAGTAAAATTTTTGCATTACTTAAATATCACTTTAACAGACCTAAACAAATATGGTTTCCAGCTGCTTTATATTGTAGATTTAAAACAAAAATGCACGTGCTGGGTTTTTAAGAAATTAGTGAGATGTACATCAGGACTTCCTGAGGGCTTCTGCTAAGGAGACTGGTGGATTAGAGAATTAAGTTTAATTCTTTCCAGTGGACATTTTGTGTTTATGCTACTGGATGAACTGATCATTTCACCCAAATTACCCCAAAACACCATAACACTTTACTTTAACCCTCCTATCTAGCTTTTATAAATGTTACTTTTAACAGTAACATTTTGAAGTACTTGGTAACGGGCATCATTTGTAAACAATTCTAACTTCTCCCATGAAGATATATTTTATATTACAAATGTGTTTTTCTATATTGTCATTTATTATGTTTATTTATGTGTGCCCACAGCAGGAGTTTGTTAAATAATTGCCAAATGCCTTAATATATTATACCTGCTTACAACTACATTATAGTGTTATAAAAAATTTATATACTACTTAAACACATTTTCACATTTATTGTAAATGTAGTAAGAATTAGGATTAGTGGTTAGTTTTGTTTCAGGACCTTGTGAGGAATGATTATTTTAGTATTCATTGTGTTTTTATTTCACTGGTTGTGCTTTAACATATAGTAACATATAGTATAGAGTATGGTACGTACTATATACTGGATATCCTATGTTGCTGGTAGATCCTCCATCTCTACTTTATGTCAGTCTACTGGCTTTATTGACCACATATGGTATTAGCCTGCTTGATGTACTCCATACGTACCTCTAGCTCCATATGCACACAGCAGGCTGATCCTTCTCTGGCTACATCCTCTATGGCATCTCTGGTCAGACCATACCTGTGGCCTCCGTACTGCATGGTCTGGATAAACTTACCCTAAAAAGGGAATTTTCCAGTTATGAGGGGAAAGAATGAGAGAACATTTTAGTGCACCGCTTTATTGCCCCACTACTCACCACGTTACCACAGTAATGGCCTGCCTTTACCTCCTGAAGGGGACATACATACACAACCCCAGCATGTTCTGTCATGATTTAACAACCTAAAAGGAATATGCCCACCTGTGAACTGAACCTTTGACCTGGTGGTCAATGCAAAAAATCTCTCCCTTTGTTACTTCTCACACACGACCCCTGACCTTTTGATTGTCCAGTTTTGGGCAGTTTTATTGCAAAAGTATAATTTATAGCTCTCAACAACCTTATGGCCAAATCCAATACAGTTGGTGACATCACTAAAACAAGCCAGTTCTTGTTCTTTGGTTGTGGTAGAAAAAACTAATTCAGACATCTAAATAAAACTGATGGATTCTATTACAGCAATTTGGTAGCTGTTTGTGGAAATGTAATTTTTGAGTATTGCTTTCAAAGTGTTGTTTTGTATTGTTTTGCTGAAGTCTATTTTGACTGTATTACCGTGGTTTGCTATATTCAAACTCACAGCAATTAGTGAGCACAGACTTTGTAAAAATCAACCTGGAAACCGGCCTGTCAATTAAATGGCCACATGTGGAGACAGTAGCGGTAAACAACATGCCATCAAGGAACTGGTAATCTAACTTGGCTTTATTTTGTTTCATTCTTCCCCAGTAAAAATATCCCTTAATTCTGTCCTCTCCACCTTTTAGAACTGCATACAGTAGGAAAGACTGCACGATATAATAATAATAATGATGTATAGAAATCTCATTAACCGTGAGTGTGAGCAAGGTCACTCACTGTTCCCTCGCCTTTACATGCTCGCAGTCTTCACCTGTTAACAGTGTCATGCAGTTGATATGCAAATTGGATACGGGCAGGTGTCTAACACACAGAGAAAAGCCTAACCCTTTTATCCTTGCATAATATCATACAGTAACTGTTAGGTTAGACTTCATTATGTTTTGGCAGCTACAAGCATGGATAATTTACTGATAATTTACATAAAATATACTGTGTGTCCCCTGAAGATACAAAGTCAAACAGGAATTTAAACTCCCTGGAACATTATTTTATCGTGTCCCTGAACCTTCCTAAATAGGTCAAAAAGGATTCAAACACTCAGTTACAAACATGATACTTGTGATTCCATACTACCAGACCTGGACGCTAATAAGGCAAAATTACGCAGCAGGTGTTCCTTGTGTTTACAACACATTAAAGAGTATAATAAGTACTAAACACAGCTGATTGGGGTGGGTTCAAGAGGTTATGATTGCATAGTTACTGAAAAGCACATCTGAAGGGAAAAAAGGAATGAAGAGGAAGAGGGCAGCTCACACATGAAAGGTGAGAGGCATGAAGGGTAGAAAAGGGAGAACAGGACGGCGATAAACCAAGTGGCTGGCAACAGAAGAATGGAGGGTGAAGGAGAATAATGGACAAATCAAGTAAAGGGAGGGGCAAACAGTAAAGTTAAACTGATCCACTTCCTCTGTTTGAGTAGACAAAAGGCATAAATTCCAGCATCAAAGGCATCGCTGTGTAAATCATGACACGACCCAGACGTCTATCTATCATCCCCCAGCACTCTTACATGCAGGCAGCTTGACAACAGAGACATGATCGAAAACAAATGTATGTATCCAAGACCTCTGACCTCAGCACCCATTAAGTAAGTAAATTGTAAGTCCCCTCATTTTGATATCTTGAGAGCATATGAGCACACAGGTGGTGTAAAGAATGACATCCATTTGCTGTTGATAACACAAATACAAACTGATCAGGATCACAGGCAGTGGCTGATGCTCTAAGAAAAGAGATGTATTTTATGGAATTTTGACCAGTGTCTGCATATTGATGATATTAGCTCTGTGTGTCCTTGTGCAGTTGTATTGGACTAATAGTCATGCAGGAGGTGCTTTGATAAGTTTTAAAATTTAATTAAAAAGTCATTACACCTTATTAGAAAAGCTCAATTCAAGTAAACGCATATTTGTTAAATGAAATATCGGCCAGTTAAAGTAAAACCAATCCATACCAGTAAAACTAATTATCTCAGCTACGCCGATTGCGTGCAGAACTCAAAATAACCTTGAAACACAAATACTTTGTTCTCATGTAGTCACTTCAAGGGATGCACAAAAAAGCTTAATGGCAAGCTAACACACCATGTGAATCATGTTCTGGAAATCTTCCTCGCTGACAAAATGGTAATCAATTCCATTCTCCTCTCCAAAGTAGGGCCCCCTTGTGGTGTGACAGGTTCTGTTGAGAGACACACACACATCTTTGTTAATTTTTTTCCATTATGTAATATGTATAATACATTATTGACATTAACACTTCAAAGGGCTGCTAGTAGGCCCCACCAAGTCCCACTGCAAATCAGCACTCAAATTTGCAGATCTGTGCTCTTTCAAATCATTTTTGTGGTTCACCAGACTATTCACAGCTGTTTGACTTCTGTGGCAGTAAGCAGAAGATGCAGATGAGAAAACTGATATAAAGATTATGTTTAGAGTGGATTTATTCTGAAAGCTTTTCTGTCCCCGATAACACAAGTTGTTTTACATCTTAAATAACAGGAGGAGCTCAATTATTTCAACACTCAATGAATATACTGTATAATGTGAATTTTCCACTTAATCTGCTGAATTTAGTTATTTATTTTCGTACCCGTGCAAGTGCTATTAACTGACACTACCTATGAGAACTTAGCATATGACCGTGACATGTGATATATGCACAGAAAGTAGGAGACTGACCCATAGGTAAAGTATTCGCTGAACTCCTGACACAGCCTGTGAGCCAGCTCTCTCTTCCCACAGCCTTGAGGACCAGTCAGAACCAGCATAGGATATGGAGTGTCTGCACTAGGCAAAGTGCTGCTTGGACACACACACACACACACACACACACATAGATTTCTGATCAAATTAAACTTTACAGGCATGTTCTCTCTAACAAAAGATGAGCAAGACTTAACGTTATTAAACCAAGAAGGCAGAACAAGAACTTCTCCAGTCGTGAAAGCTGCATCTAGTCAATATAAATGGCTGCCTGGTGGGCAATATGGATGTGCTCTTTATAGGAAGCACACAGAGAAGAATGTTAAATTGACTGTTGCTGCAGCATTTTATGTGCTGATGATAGATGTTTTCAAAAAAGTGCTGATGCGTGAGCTAATTTCTTTCTTTTAGGGAGTAGCTAATATGAGCAATAGAGAAACACTGCAGGTAAAATGCTGCCCATGCTTGAAAACAACTTTCCTAATACTTGATTTCACAAAATCTCTGTGATTATAAGTGATCAACACATTTGATTGTAAACCTTCATATTCTGAGCTGACTTCCTAAACACTGTTCCCTGTCACCTCTGTCGAAGTGAGAATAATAAACATTTCTGTATATTTGCACCAACCTGTAGTAGACAACCTGGGGCTGCATCAGCTGATACACCATGTGGGTCATGTGATCTCTGGCTGCAGCAACATCCAAAGGAGGGTCATACTTATTTACTGATAACACCTGGGATTTAAGGTTAGTAATGAAGTGTCAAATACTGCGTAAACAATCCCAGATCCATTGAAAATATAACAGTTGACTTTTGTTAGTGGCATTCATTCTTGTTTTGTAAAAAAGGGATCAGTGTATATCCTGATTAAACATGCAGGTCAGGCGTGTTGAGACACTCTGTGCTGTTAAATTGCAACATTCCTCTGGTCCTAAAATTGCCAAAACGATTAATTATAATAACTGTGTTTAATCATACCTTCTCTTCAACAGTGACTTTCTCTTGGTCCAACACAGTCAGATGCTGAAGGAGGAAGATGACGGCCAGTCTGTAATCGGGTTTCTCCTACCAATTACATTCGCATGGCATATATTACAAAAACATAATGACAATGCTGTACTTAAAGCACAAGCCTTTTCTGTGTCTTTTACTGTGAATACAGTAAACAGAGGTGCCTGGGTAAAAGAATTAATTTGATGAGTAGACGAGTAGATGCAGGAAAATTGACCTCTGTCACATATTGTATATATCTCCGCACATGAAATGTTTCTCAAAGTAGAACACTGTGGTCAGTAAAGAGTTACCTGTACAGGGTTTCCCAGCAGGTTGAGGTCCCTCAACAGGAAAAGATCATGAATATGTTTGCACTCCTGAATTTCACTAACCTGAAACAAAACCACAAATTCATGCTTTGGAGTCCCCGTGTAATGTAATGTATTTGTAGTTATTTAAATTAGAAACTTGTTGAGCATCTAAACTCACTATGAGGGAGACCCAAAATGGTTGTGTGTTTTGAGCCTACAACAGCCATGCATCCTATTAAAATGTCCTCAAACACTAAACACCTAACTACTCACACATTGTAATAATATACATGGTACTAAAACATTTTTATTTGAGATTAAAGAGAATTACCAGTACCAGAACTCAATATTCAATATTTACTGCATGTACTTGTGTTTACATGTTTTTTACTATGTTTATTCATAGGGTAAGCTATTCATATTTTCAGTAAATGTGTGGTGCAAATCTACATTTTAATCTCTAAACTCTAAATTCACTTAATCACTTGTAGGATTTGGGCTGACATGCTTGCTGTTATTCAATTCTTTCTAAAGGCTCTCCTAGATTAGTACCAGGTTTTTCTTCAGATTGATGGAGCCCAGAAGGTGAAGATTCTGCAGGCCAGAAAGACTTGTGATGCGGTTCAGAGAAATGTTGAGAACCTGCAGACTCTTCAGATTCTCCAACCCTTCAATCCTCTCCAGCTGGTTCCCTCTCTGGACAAAGACAGGATAAAGGACACATTTAAAGAGGCATGTATGTGATATTCATGAATATGCATGCGTACATGCTTCCAATTCAGTTCTACTGCATATACAGTCAGTGACTCCCACTAATAAATATTAAGGACGTTCCATGGTCGCTCTGCAGGATGCCTGAACCTTCATTCCCCTCAGTACTGAGTTGAGTGGCAGGCCTGCCTCTCTCTGCTAAAGCCTGACAGGTGACGACTGACAGCCAAACAGCTGGCGAGGTGCTAGCGCAGCACGCTAACCAACTAAGGAACCAGACCTGGGCACTCTTCCCTTGTCAGGATCCCCAGTCTGCTTCTCACTTCATTCCACTGACTAAAGTTGTTATCCAGCCACCTGGCCACACCTCACCCTGCTCTTGCCAAGCATGTTGCCTGGCAGAGGCCTGCTGTCAGTGGGTGTGGGTGACTGTGCCGGTCCCCTGAAGCTCTAGGTCGGTGCTGTGATGGGCTGTGTAACAGGCTGGCTGACAGGGCTGTGCTGGTTAGGGAGGTAGCATGTGAGGAAGAGGGGTCAGGGATGGGATTAGATGGATGCTGGATGAACAAGGTATGTGTGAGTGTGTGTGTGCATGTGCTGAACTTGGTCCAGGCTCACTCAAACACCAGCAGCTGGTCCCAAAGCAAAGCTACAGACAGGGGCAGACACAGCCAGACCGATGGCTGCAGACAATGAGGAAACACTGATAAAGGACAGAACACGCATCTGCACACACGTACACACACACACACACACACACACACACACACACACACACACACACACACACAGAGAGAGAGAGAGTGAGAGGGGGAAAGAGAAAAGGCCTGCTGTTGGACCATATGGTGATTCTCGAACATGGGGCCAAGATTTTACTGAATGTAAAAATGTGGCCAAAAACAGAGACATACAGAGAAAGACAGAGGGGAGAGAACAGAGAGGCAAACAGAAAAAGGTGAAATTGAATATACATGAGGTAAAATACACGCTATAAGAAAGAACATCCTCCAAATAACTCCTACTGTGCGTAGATGCTAGACAACACATGGTGGGTAAACAACGTCCTGTGAAGCAATGACATACATGTAAATGAAAGTATTGCCAAGCAGTGGCAAAGAAAGACAAATGAAGTTTCTGTTTTAAATTCATGCAAGGACCTACAAGACAGAGGTGTGTGAGAGGCAGACTGTCCAGGCCGCTGATCCTCAAGATCTTGTTGTGTGCCAGGCTGAGATGGGTGAGCTTGCAACATTGCTCAAGACCACTGATCTCACTGAAACTGTTGTCTGAGTATGGGCATGTTAAGAATAATAAACAAGAGAAAAATTCAGTTGAACATTATGTTGTTAAGTATATTTTCATAGACTTTATCGCATACATGTAAAGAAAGGAGCAAAAAAAAAGAGAAAAGAAAATGTGAGACTGACAGGAAAAGAGACAAAGGGCGTGTGTGAGTTCAAGTGCACACGGATTAATGTAAATGTCTCTCAGTAAGGATACAGCCCAGATCCAGTTTACTAAGAGATGGATAAGCTGACAAATCCTTCATTTTTGTCATGCGGTTGTGGGAGAAATTGACTTCCTGAAAAAAAAAAAAGCAGCACACTATTAAACACAAAGTCATGGATGTCTTCAGTACATCTCCCTGTTGAAATTATTCGACTAAATCCATAGAGCATGGGAAAGAATTTTCAATTTGCTAAGGTTCACTGTCATTTCAAGGGTGGTTAATGCTTTGTAAGCATATTCAAAGTGACTACAGATGGGGTATGAAGATCCAGGCCCATCCTGAGGGAATAGCACGAGCGAGGAAAGCCCAAGCCAACAATCAAATGTGGTCATATCCTGTCAGTTCAAGGTCCTGCGTTACCTTTAGTTTCTTAGGTGGCTGGAATCCAAAGAAGCTGGAGATTTCATTGTGAGATGCATCCAAGATGACGAGGTAGGGCATGTGGCTCACGCAGGATAAATCTAGAAGTGAGAGAAAAGTTAGAAAAATTCATCAAAGGAAAAAGACAGCCACAGAATAAAATAAATAGGAATAAAATATCCAAATGTGAATAAATCATGTCTTGATTACATCTTTCTATATCCTTTTTCAAAGTAGTCACAGGCGTATGTATATAAACAGCAGGCGGGGAAGGATGCTTAATTAATTTTTTAGTTTAGTTTAATTTTTGCACAGTTGACAAGAATACACAAAACTGACAAAAGATAACAAATAATATACAGTGCAAGGAGAGGGGCAGAAAACCCAAACCTAAATAATGTTAAAATGTCACAGTTGTAGAGAACACAAAATGATTATCATCAGAAAAAATATGACTACATAGGAGTAATCGGAGCAAACAACTAGTCACCTTTAATTTTGTTGTGTTGCAGATCCAGCTTTTGAAGATGGACATAATTGCACAAAACGGAGATGTTGCTGAGATTGTGACCCTAGAGAGTTGAGAAAAGTACAACCTTGGTTAAACTAAATCCGCTGCATTTGCACTACAAAGAGAACCGTCAACAGAACAACAACATGACACTGTGAAGGTAAACACATTCTTCAGGGACTGCTTTTGTCTTGATAAATGAGACAGTCAGCCTACTTGAAAGCCATATAATGTCACTTGCAAACGCCGTCTGCGTAGGTAAGTGGCTTACAGGCAGAGACAGGTGCTGGTACAAGTGTTGTAGCCCACTGCCACAGCGTCCGAGGTTGGACACATGGCTGGAGACCCACTCGGCAGTTAAAACGCCATCCTTCTGTAAAGATAAAAAAATATATAGAAAATGTAGTATTATATTAGAAACGCGAAGCTGGCATGTGTAGTCCTTATAGCAGTGAACTATAGGCGTCCCTGCGATGACAACGCAGTTGCAGAATTTTAAGACAATTCATATCGCATGAGGCCACTATAAGCATCAGCTAGTGCTCACAGCTTCCTGCCCCCAAAAGCACACGCACCTATTCATGCAGCGCGCGCGCACACGCACACACACACACACACACACACACACACACAGATTATGCTTAAGAAGGATGCACAGGACTCTTAATAGCTCTTAATGCAGCTATCGCAAATTGAAAATAATAAACCATTTGACCTTGCAGTGTTGTTTTACATCCCCAGACCTCTTGTACAAGGTCACCTGCTTCACCTGTTGCATAAACAAATATGGAGGTTCACTCAAACTGCTCCATTCACGTACAGTCGCTTTTCCTCACTTTTTCTTTTTTACACTGATTCCACTTTGATTACAATGACACGTTATAATAGCTTAGATTTTTTTTTTTTTTTTTTTGCGAATTAAAGACAATTAAATGGAAAACTGAAACGAAGAAGAGAAGTATAAAGGCACACTGCGTGTAGCCTTCAGAGTTTCACCAGTTGTACCAGCTTACCTCCATCTCTCGGGTTCCTTCTGGCTCATCGCAGCCGGCAGACTCCGCAGCGGGGGCCGCGTCACTGTGGGTCCCTGCGGGGCAGCAGCCCGGCGACGCGGAGGGAGACGGTGTCCTTCGTTATTTCACGGCGGAAGCTCGGCGACGAGGCGCTAACTGACGAGCAGTCACCGCGGGGGACTCTGTGTTAAAGAGGAGGAAAGTCAAAACTATCCGTTTATCCGGCTAGCTGCTGAGTTAGCTTCACTCAGGAAGCGTGCGCGCCGCCGTCGCTGGGCAACGGAGAGACAAGCGAGAGGCGAAAGGGATTCTGGGTTATGCAGTTCACTTGCGTCCAAAGGCGACAGTGGTAGTGATGGCATAACCGAAAGATACACCGTGTATATACAGTATATATAAATAACATGTTGCAAAATGTACATTTTACATACTTTGTATATGAACATGGTTCATTTTGACCTGGTTAAAGTTCCAAAGTGGACGTCATATACAACAAAGTAAACCCTTTCCGAACCGTTGTGGTTAGAAGGTTGGCGGCATTAAGATGTCTGTTAGCTGGCGTTAATGTCTAACCTTTGACTTTATAAAAACAACGACCAGACTGCACCACAGCAATAATGTTGAGTGTGCTGGTAACACAGAATTCCTCATCTGTCTGTTTTGCTAGCTAGCTAATGATGTTAATTTTGCTCCACTTGGCACAAAGCTGGTCATTTTAATTATTTCTTAGCAATTAGCCAGCGTTAATAAGCCTCACAAGAAAATTGCACACTTATTTTGTCAACCGTTCAAAACGTCTGCAGGTTTGTCCTTCGTGCTTTTGCCCTGTTAAACTTTACTGTTAACGGAAGATGATTGGGGACACGTGTGAAATATTCTGACTCTGATCTAGGAATTTTGAAAAAAAATTCTTTATTGAACTATATTCCTATCTTAAATCTGGTCTGCCGCTGCACAGGTGGAGATCCATTAACCCAAATCATCTGCACAGCGAACAGAGGACTACTACTCCTTTCTGTCCAATCCCGAGCCTGTGCAGCTGTCACGTGAGAAAAACTAAATGCATACATTATTCTTGCGCAGTGCGCAAGGTCTGCGTACTCTCCGGGGCAACTAGTTCCTACTAGTACATAACAAAGGAGTGGTTCAGTGAACGAGTCACTCGTGATCGACACACCACTAGACAGTGGCACTGTGAGCCCCTCCATACCTTAAATGGTAAAAGTTGTAACTCTGGAAAGTGAGAAGGAAACCAATCCACATCCTGGCAGCTAGCTGTGATTCACTATTATTAACAGCCTTTATGTAGGTGGGCGAGACAATTAAAGGCTATTAAAATCATTCATTGCACGATTTACTTGGACACAATCTTGGTGATTCTAATGGGAATGATGACTACCAAAGATTATCTAAGTTTAAATTAATTTATCGTTATTTCTACATTGCGCAGATTTGAGACACAATGTAGAATCTTGTTTTCAGTTAAAAATAATAAAATGTTAAAATGTAGGTCTCTACTACAATGTTTACACACATTACTGATGCAGCCAAAGATTTAGAAAACACAAACAACTTCGATATATGTTTCGTCTCGTGTTATATCAGTTTTAAAAGACAACATGGGATTAACGATGTTTCCCATCCTGTACTTTAAATTTCGGTTGCTGTGTCACCCTTTTGTTACATTTGGAATTTGCCATCAGGACGCCATGACAGAAGACATAGTATGGCTAATAACAGTCAGGCTTAGAGTCCCAACAGATGTGGATTCATGCCCACAACAACACGAGTCTTTAGGTGGTATGTTGTCTGTGTTTATATTTCTGATTCCAATATGCTGCACTTCCTGCTCATGTCACGCAACACATCATACCTGTCAGGTAAAGTACATCCTCTAATGCTGGTTTTGGATCAGTCTGGCTCATGTGATTTAAGGCAGCAACAGTGAACAGTGAAAACAGTGATGTGTGGAAGAGGTGTTACTGCATGAGCTACTGTCAGCTGTTCTTCCCCGAATGGAAAATATGAGTTATGCAACCACACAGGGGAAAAACACGGTACAAAATACACAAAACAACACTGGAATTTGAAGAATTTATTTTTTCCAGTGTACTGGTGTATGCACTGACAAATCGTGTGTGCTTAATTTAGAGTAGACAAACATTTCAGAGCATTTATAAGATGACACTCAACAACCAGAGGAACAATGAGGATGTTTAAACTTGTTCAAGACTGCGTCAGACTTCGCTGTATAGAATTCAATACGTTCTTACTTAGAACATAGAAACATAGAAATTACGCTAATCAAACAGATATGCAAAACAAAGGTCCATTGCAAAAAAAAAAAAAAGTAGATGAGCTGAGTTCTGCCTCCAAGTAAACAACTTAATTTTATTAAATTTGACACATTTAATTCATGAATAAAAAGCATGGACAGCAGGAGTGGTTCGCACTTACGTCTAATAACGATTACGCCCAATACAGGAGGCTTCTGGACTTTTATGGGTTATGTGTGTAGTTTGATAATAGTACAATAGTATCTGTGACATGACACACTCCGTTAACATTGTATCAAAGTTTCCAATGGATAACGTTACAAAAGTAGCTCTGAAGTGAACAGCGGAATGAGCAGATTTTACATTTTACGCCAAGTGTATGTTTCAGAGTGGTAGGCGAACCCCTCAACAGCTCCATGGTTGTTTTCCCATCGATCCCAGCCCATGTGTCATTATGATGGATTGCTCTGTGGACTTCAGGGAGACCAGCGCAGGGGCCCGCTGTATTGACAAGGCTCCCATTCCCCTCTCGTTAAGTACTTCTCTCACAAGTTAATGAACTAAAAACAGGCAGGGTTGCAGGGAGGGGAATGATTTGTGATCGTCTCTTGGCTTTATACGTTTAGTTCACTTAAAAGACTCGAGCGCATGTAGTGGAGACAACATAATAAAGATTCAGAACTGCATCGTTTCAGGTTATAGATCTCGTATGACTGATGAAATGTATTCCCACACATGCCGTAACACAAAAAGTGCAAGTAATTCCACTGTGGTGTGCTGGACTTGAAATATAACATTTGAAGAAAAAAAAAAGTCCCTGTTTTACTGAAGGATGAAACTAAAATCAGAAAAATATTTAATTACTGTCTTTTTTGTCCAGTTTGTAAAAAACGTTAATCATATCACTACTATCCACACTAGCCGCACAAGTTTATGGCACAAACTATAAGAAAAACAGAATTTTAACAGCCATAGATATGATACAATTCTCAGCTAGGAGGAAATCTTTGGGGACAAACCCAAATTGGCAGCAGGCGGAGGATGTGGCCTCATTCAGACAGTCTAATCTGGCATCTGTTATTACAGACAGAATCAGTGGGCCCATGGGTCTGCCAGGAGAGGAGAGATAGAGGTGTAATTGAGAGCAGCAGTTTAGATCTAATAGGAAAATGAGATGAGATGCGGCCTAAGTTTGGGTGAGTGTCCAAGACAATCGCCTTTTATCTGGCGCTGGACTCATGGTGAGAGGGGGACTGTTGGAGTGGTAGAGTGAGAGCTGCATTTGTCATGTCTCTTAAAAAGTGTAAAGTGACAATATAGGTTACCTTATGATGTAGATACATGGGGAACTAGGCTCGCAAAGTTTGCAAGGTGTGTTGTTTGTCACCTCCTTTCCTAACTAGAGTGAGTCAGTGCTGCATAGGCTGAAATATATATATATATATATAATATATATAATCTACATGCCCAGAGTTGGAAGAAAGTATATCTGTGTCAACCCTCCACTACAATGCGTTTCATCACATCAGGCAAGATGAAATGGAGAAGACACACTTTCCATCAACAGACTTCACACACATTATGATCTACTAGAGCAAGCCTCTATTTCAGTGTTTTCTAACCCAATTCTTAAATATCCTGTCCTGCAACTTCTTGTCAAATCATTCCATACTCTTGCATACATGACCCAATAATCTTCTGCACATGTTCCTGCAAGCCAGATCTGAAGGAGCTGCAACACAAATATGTAGGACAGGGGATTCTTCATTGGGAAACACTCCTTTTACTAGTCATCTTTATCTGATTTCCAGGCAACTCAACGCCTCCCTCTGGACCCTGTCTTATTTGACCATTACACTGTAGTGATCTTCTTGTCCTTGGTGGCCTGTTTGATGGCGGCCTGCTCGCAGATGATCTCCTTCAGCCTCTGCAGCCGGATGTTTTGGGTGCTCAGGTCCCCTACACCTGTCTGGCTGCGATGGAGTAAGGACAGGGCATTGATGTACTCCAGCTCCGTGTAGCGAACACCCTGGTCCACCACCAGATTCAGCAGCTCATCTGCAGTGTTGTACAGCATTTCATAGTACTGCCTGAATGGAGAGAAATGAGGAGTGGAGCACGAGAGAGAGAGAATGACAGGAGGTTATGGATGAAGAAAATGAGCAGAGGGAGGAACAGAGAAGATAGAATATCGAAGGGAAACAGGGGAGGAAAAGAAAAAAAGTTAATAACACTTTGTATTCCTCTGGTTTGCATTATTCCAGTGCAGAATCAAAAAGCGCAACAACAGCAGAGGGAAAACACAAAAGCCAAACTAACTGCTGTTGCTGTCAAGCCCAATTTCCTTAAAAAGGACTTCAAGGACCTCGCCCTGCTGCCATCGGGACCCGAAGGTAGAGGAAAAACATTCACCGGCTACAAACTACTGAGAGCGTTTTAATGAAACACTGTTGACAGAGCTAAAAGAGGAAGGAGGTGTGTGTAGAATTAATAGCCCTTTAACCAGGACCGAATGCCACAATGGGCCATTTGAAAAAGACCATGAAGTAACCTACTGATAAAGAAGGAGCATAAAGGGAGAATGAGTATTAGTGAATAACCCACACTTCCAACTGCTGACTTAAACACCAGACATAAAGGTCAAATGTTCCAAATAGAAATGAGGAGAGACTGTGTGTGTATGTTTTTATACAGTTTATGCTGTCTGTATTCATTTTTACTGAATATTTAGAGGAAGACCTCCTCTGTAGAGAAAGTCAGAGCAAGAGGACAAGAGGTGAGCTACATGTACACTGCACTCTGCCATGTATGTTTAAAATCACAAAAACAAATGGTGGGAGAACATTAAAGAACCTAGAACATGAACACTGCAGTTCTTTATTGCCTGGACAACAATTTCAGTTTTACATTGTTGCGTGGTAATTCATTTAATTGATGATCATATTGTGTTGAAATGGATGGAAACCAATGGCGGCCTGGAGCAGTGAGAAAGGAATTTCTAAAACACAGAAGCATTGTTTGCAAAATGTCTTAAGGTGTGTCTACATGTCTGACGGGAGAGATAAACTTTGATTTAAATCAATCCAGCTGTCTACAAAGGTAGAGTTTATGCACGTTTAGCACGAGTGAAACATGAGTCGATACGCGTATTTTTACACCTACAACCTGATTGGCCCATGACTGTCAAATATCAACCAGTTCTTTTTTAAAGCTAGAGTTAAGAGTCTCACCTTTTCTTGCGTTTTATGCGCATAACTAAGGCAATATATGTGTGCTCTGAGCACTGCCAAAAGCTGCTGCTCTGCTAACGTGCCGCTCACGCTACGCTTCCTGTGTAGACACGGTGTCATGGCTACGTGTAACAAGAGTAGCAATATATGTATTTCAATGAGCTTGTCTCCATGTGACACTGGATATACTGTTAAAATTGGGATGAAACTTGTTTTTTCTTTCAGTCAAATGAAGCTTCCTTTACAAGCATAAACTGGCAACCTTGGCCAAGGGAAGATGCCATTCACTCGACAGCAGTGGCTCCTGCTTTGTGAGCGCAGCCGTTCAGTGAAGACAGATAATTGTAGCTCTGACATTGTTAAGATGAAGAAAGGCCTTGGAGGTGTTGTGGTTGAGAAAAAAAAAAGTTAGGTCCAGCTGTTTTCAAATCTCTCTTTATGTGAGAAAAGAGAGAAAGAACGAGTGATTTATAATTATGTCCACCAAAGCATCTGGAGAGAGAGAGGATAAAGCTCTCTATTGTGCCAGAGGAAGATGAAAGTAAATGGATTCAGATCTTTAGTGGTTTCTGATATGGTGCAGTAAAAAGACTTTGGTAAGGAAATATATTTTTATCTCATTTATTTAGCTCCTCCACCCATCCAAGACCCAGTCCCTTCTTGAGATGATCATTTTCGATGCTAACGAGGCGATAATGAGCTCCCTGGGAGCTTCTGTTCCAAGGTGTTTTATGTGCTGTCATTTTGGAGACTCAACTGTAGAAAAAGACCTGGAAAGAGTAATGGAGGGGTACAATGAATGAGATGGAGATGGAGAGATGCAAAGCGAGGGGAAAAGAGTGATGCCTGAAGAGATGAGTGAGGAATAGAGGTGAATAATATCTGTTTTTTGGCCTTCCCCTTACAAGAAATGCCCTTGGTCATTGAAGCATTTGCATTCTGTCTCACACTCCATCCTGCTCTCAATTTCTCTCCAAGGTCTTGTTCATTTTTTCTATCCCTGCGCTCATTTCATGAAAAAGCTTGTCAATATTGATGAGGGTCACCTTGATTCACTCCTCAACTGGGGGCAAGACAGAAGAGCGGGCCAAAGCTGGGCCCCACTTGTGGCTTTATCTCACAATGAAATGTCCCGTGTAATTTGTGTGCTTGTCTGTCTAACTGATACTCTGAAAGCCTAAATGTTAGTGCCGTCGAATGAGTCTCTGTTTTGTATCTGCAGTTTGTGTTTCAGTGTTGGCACATTTACCTCAAGAGCACAGCAAAACACCAGCTCGAAAAGCATTACCATACCATTCCCTAGACCCGGCGATTACCTGCACGCTTGAGGCAAATCACCTCGTTATATGATCTAAACACATATATCCAAAAAGAAAACACAATTTTCTTTTGCTGAGGGAAGAAGCTTAGAGCAGAAGGCTTCCCTCTTTCAAATATCCATCCGTTGCTCACAATGGGAAACAGCTTAGCCGAGGAAAGCAACTGTTGATTTTGAGTAGAGCAATAAACAGGAGCAGAAACGGCACCTGACTACCTGAGACTGATTTATTCTAACTCTCTAAAGGGGCATAATTATGGCAAACTCTGTGCAGTAGATGTGTGTAAAGTATTTGTGTAAACACTTTAGTTTTTTTTCTTGTTGCTGTTCTACAGTAATTTGCTATGGTGCGTGGGTCCAAAGACGTGCAGGTTAGGTTGACTGGAGAGTCTAAACTGCCTGTTGCTGTGAATGTAAGTGTGTCTGGCGTGGAGGGTTAAGCTGTGGGTATTGTGTATAAATAATGATGGATGAACACTAAAAAAAAGTAACAGTTGCCAGTAAAAATTATGTCCAAGTTCTTGTTGAATTTGTGTAGACTGACTGACCAGTTTTTAGGCTCGGCTCACTGTTTCAATTAAGGAAAGCCTTCTGGTAGACTAGTAAGTTATGCACACAGTGGGAACATAACAACAAACAGCCCTGCTGAAAACTGAAATAATGAATGTGACCACGTTGACAGTCACCAAATTCTGTAAGGACATTTTTCTCCAGTTAAAATTGTCTGGTAAAATAGACAAAGTGTTGATGCAGCATGCGACAAGTGAAAATTAAAAAAACAGCCCATCAGTGCTATAAAACAGGGCCTAACTACAGTATATTAGCAACCATAATTCACTTGGCAGTGATGCATTTAGGAAAAATCCCACACAGGATTTATTAAAAGCAGATCTACTGATGCTGGGGTACTAAATGCAGTGTGTGGGTGTGTGTGTTTATATGTGTGTGCTTGAGTCATGAGGTCAGCTGGCAATCTGGCTCCTGTTCAGCACCAAGCTTGAGAGGGCTGGTTCAGAAAGAGAAAGTATAAGGTGTGTAACCTGGTGTGTGTGTGTCTATCCATCTATGTGAGTGATGTATGTTAGCGCGTACTGAAAACACTTTCAAACAGTTCATTACCCAAGCAGTTGGAAAGCCATTTGCCAAACAGGGCAAGGGCTGTTAATAAGATTAAAATCTCTTGGCAACCCACCATCAAGAAAGAACCCCCAGTGACACACACACACTTCTTTTTATCTGTTAAAGATACAGCTAGTTAATGAAACCAGCATTCCGCCCCCCCCAACAAAACCAAAGTGAATTGTTGTTTTGATTGCCGTCTTCCTTAAAGTCTTTATCTATTTATGGCCCTCAGTCTCCCTCTGTGTCTCCCTCTGTGTCTCTCACACGCACATTTTGGCAATTTCCACCTGCTTCCACCAGAAGTCCCATCTATACGACCAATGTTTTAGTAATCAGTGTGTGTTAACATGCCTCCATGTTACTATTTGTATTCAATTTTAATTAGCGTGGGGGGGGGGGGGTGGGGGGGGGGGGGGGGGGGGGGGGGGGGGGGGGGGGGGGGGGGGGGGGGGGGGGGGGGGGGGGGGGG
>JAVQJF010066143.1:0-14783 GCA_036023855.1 Gadopsis marmoratus | reverse complement strand
GCACGGCTGCTTTCAACGCGGCTGCTTTCCCCCCCCCCCCAGTGAGCCGTGCAGTCACAGAGGACCAGGGCCACCTCAGACAAAAGCCCAACAACCAGGCTGCAGGAGAAATCGGGAACTGGAATGCACGCCACTTCTCTGTCTGAAGCTGCAGATGTAAGTCATTGACCCTAATTGATAGCCTGTGAACAAGGTCACTTATTCCCCCCCCAACTCCTGAATCTGAAACAAGCTGGAGCAGAGGAAGGAAGAAACAAGGGAGGAAGAAGTAACACGCTAACCTTTAATATGGGAGAAGGAAAATGGCTGCGCACCAGCTCTATCTCTACAATTTTCTCTTTTCATTGAGGGAAAAGTACTATTTCATTCATGCCATTTCCGTTCATTCATCAGCTGGGGGCCAGCCTAGACTCACAGTGCCATCTCCACACACCAACATTCTTATCAATGGAAGTGACGTCAGCACTGCCTGCAGCTGGGGAGGAGGGAGGGGGGGGGGGGGTTGAGGGGAGTGTCACGTGGTTCAGTGAGGGTATATACAATAAAGGTGCGCTGACCGTGGGGCTGAAAACATTCACTCAATTGTACATTAGCACCAGTGCTGCCGCCATACAAACACACCACGCAACTAAATAAAGAAGCACCAGTTTTTCTTGATGTTGGTCAAAGGCTGAAGAGAGAGGGGGGACAGACAGAAATTCTCTCAGGTGATCCACTATTCATGAAATAATCTTGGCTTTACCCGCGTTGTGAGTTTCACCACTTCCCCACCCCCCAGTGGGACTCCAGGTAAGTGGAACGAAATCTCATTCCGCATCATTCACGAGCCACATTGGTCAGACAGCGCAGCACATTTTCTTAGTTGTATAATTAATTGTTATTAAAATGTGACTTTTATTTGCAAAAGAGAGGAGCGAGGCGTGTTTTAGGATTGTGGAAGAATTTCTTTTTTTTTTTAAATCTTAACTTCATCAGAATAATTCATCTGTTTGCTACGACTGTCTGTCTACACTGTAAAGTATATGACCAGTGCGACTATGTGATATTTTCCTTTTTTTAAAAGTAAAACTGAATACATTTGGTAACTTCAGGTAATCGACCAACATTTTCGCAACTATTTCCCAGTTATTTTTTACTTAAAATGTTTTTCTTACTTAATTCAGAAATGAACACAGAATTTATTGATATGTAATCCTCGATAATAATTGTAATAGCAAAAACAATGAAATCTGCTATATGAAATAATTATTTTTGGGGTAGTAATTAAATCATTAAGGCGCTACAATGCGTAGACAGAAAGGTCCAAGAGATATTTCTGTGTGCAGCTGCTGCTCAAGAGCTCCTGTAAAAATTCGGTTGACACTTTTCAAAACGTGAATATAACAAGAACCGTGTCAGACTTTCGGATTTAAAAGCCACAGCTAGAGCTGAGCAACATGAAATCGTAATTCAATTAGAGTCTAAGTCACACCTACTGAGGCCAGTCGCCTTATAAAGTGGATTTGTTTCGTTTCCCCACCTTGCTGACCCACCTTATAAAAATGGAACTAGTTAAAATGTGGGCTGCACGCGGTGCTGTGGTGGCCAGATGTGCTCGCCTGCATTCCACCGCTGCCCCCGAGGAGACACACGCTCCCACCACACAAGGACAAAGCCGCGTTTCTAACTCGATGCCTCCCGATCCTCGTGCAAAAAAAGGCTTCATCCCCTAAAATCTTACATCCAGCTCGTTTACAGTCTGGATGGACCACTCGGGGACCGCGGGGTTAAATAACTCGACCGTGGCCACCAGCTTTACGCACGACTTCTCCGTGCGTGCCGCCTCTCGTCCTGGTCGCATCGCCTTGACGCATGGAATACCAAAACCACAGCTGACACCAAGACAGAGCGCGGATCTATTTGTATTTTCTCTCCGTCCCTATTTTGTTTTTTTTTTTGTTTTTTTAAGAAATAGACGTTTTGCGCTTAAAAATGGCAGGTGCGTGCGTTCTGGTTGGGTTGTCTTGGAGGAGGAGGTGAGACATTTGTCTTTAAATGCCAGAAATCCGGACTGAAAATTTAATTCGCTAGCGTAGCATTTCTTTACTGTTGTGACAGTTTACTCGGGCAAATCTCAGGAGAAGACAAAAAACGAATCGGATGAATCGGAGTTCATCCGCGCAGTGGAATAATGGCTGGGTTGCACGACTACAAGCAAAAGAAAAAAAAAAAAAAAAAAAACGGCTCATGTTTAGGTTCGAAGCGCAATTTCCGTATGCAAATTGTTACCTTCCCCTTGAAAAACATGGGCACTTACATGCTGGAAGACTCACGACTGGTTTATACGGTCAGGTCAGACGTTCGTCGCTACATACACCGAGGATATAATGGCAAAATAACGACCGATAAGAAACATTATGAATTAGAATTTGATTTTCCATCAAACAAATCCAGAGTAAAAAAAATATATATATTAGGAGGAGAAGCATGCAACTTTCTTTGCTGGGTTTGGCTGCCTGCATTGTTCTCAAACGTTCGTAGTGCTTTTGTATGGAGGCTTCATGATGGAAACATCTTGCTTGTAATCTACACGATGTTTAAAATTTCATCGTCAGCGGAGTATTTCTCATACACTGGATATTTTAGACTGGCCTTTTCACAAAAACAGCTGCATATTATTTAAATGATCCAGATGTGCCATTGAAAATCCACACCAAACGATATTTGAATGATTTCTCAGGTGTCTTTTGTTCTTCTCCCTCTGCCTTCTTGCTTTCTTCTTCAGGTGCTTAACCTCCCTCCTGCCAGTTCTGCATGGTCATGACCTGTCATCACGCCCCTTCCACAGCCCACCTCATCCTATTGGTCCTGCTCATTGTCACTCCACAGCTGGCTGGCACCGCCCCTGTGCGGGGTGAGGGAGGGGAGGGATGGGTGGAGGGGCTCACCCGGACAGACCTTAAAGAGGACAACCTCGCCCCCTTTCTCTCGCCCCCACCCCAGAGTCTGTCCAGCCCGGACAACGAATCGCTAGACCGGGGCCAAGGCCCGGGTCAAGATAACCAATCAGATAAAGTGATGGACCCTGTGCGGGTGCTCGCCGTTCTTTTGGAGGCCCTGGACCACCCAGGGGAGAGCGAAATCCAGGCGAGCAGAAACGGAGACTGGGAAGAGGATCAAAGTCAGGAGCTGCCCTCCATTGAAGGCTTGGAGCATGGTGAGATAAGGAGAACAGGGGAGACAGAGGGAGAGAGGGGGGTGGGGGAGGAGAAGGAGGGGCGAGGGGCTGATAAGGCTATTGAACAGCTAATTGTAGGACATTTGACAGCTGCTCAGGGTGATGACTTAGAGGGAAGGGATGAGGAGGATAAAAGTACAAGGTCAGAGGAGAATCAAGGGTGGTCCGTGGAGGATGCGGGACCTGATAGTGTGAGTGAGGAGGAAGGGAAAGAAGAAGATGAGGGGCTGGAGGCAGGAAAGGATTTAGGAGGTTTGTTAAACAAGGCCAGACCGAGTTCCACCTCACAGGGAGATGATCTCTCTCTGCAGCGCAAAATAAGAGGCTACTTCCAAAACATTGACTTGGGTCTCCAAGATAATGAGATCCTGCCTCCTCTGAAGGGCTACAAGGCGTACAACACTCAGCTGGCACGAGCCGGAAAGAAGCTGCACTGGCAGGAGAACCGGTCAGGCAACCAACCCATCAAGGGGGGCAACTTCATGGATGACTTTGAGGATGAAGGAGAGGAGCTGGAGGAGGAGGTTGAAGAAGAAGAGGAGAGCCTCTCTCACATGGAAGAGGAGGCAAGAGCGCGCGCAGAGAAGCAGGAGGTGCTCCGCCAGCAGGAGGAGGCGGAGCGAGCCCGAGAGGAGGAGCAGAGGCTTGCAGACATCGCCTCCGACATGCTGCTGCAGTACATGGGGAGGAAACAGTCCTACATGAAGCCCCGGCAGAAAAGTAGCATGGGCGCTGCAGGCAACACCGCAGAGGACAAGCGCTCAGAGGAGGTCCTCCCAGACGAAGACGACCTGGACCAGCAAATGATCGACAGGCTGATTGAGATCAGCAGCAAGCTGCACCTGCCTGCTGATGATGTGATTGAAATTATTAGTGACGTGGAGGAGAAGAAGAAGAAAAGGAAAGAGTTGCAGCAGCAGCCAACCAACAGCAAACCTGTCGCCCCGCGCTTCAGGCCTCTGGTACCTCCTCCTCTTGCTGCTCCACCCATCTACCACTATACAGCCTCAAAAAACCCGAAGAAAGCCCCTTACAACTACAACAAGTCCAACAAGAAATGGCACAAAGACAAAGTCAAGTCATACAAGCAGAACTATTGGTATAAGCCTCAGAAGCAGCTTGACTACTGGTATAAACCCCAGAAACAGTTTTTAGCCTTCCCTTCTTATCCATACTACCAGAAGCCATATCGAGCGTACTACCCTGTTTATTTCCCATATCCCAAACCACAATATTATGGCAAGCCTTCCCCTTCCAGAGACCAGCCTTTTGGCCCTCAGGAACTTGACCTCCAGGCCCCAAGGCGCAGGCACAGGGCTGGGGGTAAGAATCGTGGACAGGGCTGGAGGCAGCAGCCAGCGCCACGCCTGCCTCTCACCCCTTATATCTCTAACTATATCCTTCCTCACCCACGGACCTACCAACCCCTACCTCCGCCCAAACCAATAACCACGCCCAGGAGAGGCAGGCAACCCCCGTACTACTATCCTCAAGTTGCACCGGGAGATGACTATGAGGAAGATGGGCTGGTGCCTCAGCTGAACAGTGAGGAGGAACTGGAAAACTTTATTGAGAGGATCTACATGAAACGCAGAATGTATTGAGAGACTTTTTTGAAATTTGTCAGATCAGAGGTACTGACAGAGGCGTGATAGATATAGAGTAGCTGGAGAAAAGCTAAAAGAGAGGTGGAAAAAATAAGACTCAGAGGGGATATCTGTTTTGAGCCTGGTGGAATTTTAAGGGTCAAGAAGTACAAAGTTAGATTTATGTTGTTTTAATCACTGTATTTTTGTTGATTTTCTCGGTCAGGGAGAGGATAAAGGGGTCCCAGTTTAAGCTCCCTGTAACCATGTTCAGCCTCTTGCTCAGTTTACATTTTGAAACTGAACATACCATGGTGTATGTCTGCCTCCATTCAGGTCAATCTCTGATGCTCTTGCATTATTCAGAGTTTTCTAGCGGACACAAACACGCACACACACTCACATCACCACACCTACATATAATCACAAGCAGATGTGCCCATTGTAAGAGAACCATGTTTACAACATCACTTTGTATCTTGTTTTATTTTCTGTATGTCATATAACAAAACAAAAGTAGTTTAATGACTTCTTAGCTACACAAACACAAAAAACTGAACACTGCAATTGTCAAATGTTGACATCATATTTCTGTTGTACTTGATGTGTGCAATTGCCTTTCTTATTCTCGATTGGATCCACTTTAAACAGATGCAAATTGCAAAGGTGCCAAATACACACATTTCAGTTGTTCAAATGCAAGATTCAGATTTTTGCCTAAAGGGAAATATCATATTGCATAATATTATCATGACAACCAGGTCCCAATGTAGAAACCCTGTGGACTCCAAAAGCACAAAATGACTTCCAGCCTGGTGGACGAAGGGGTTTCAATCATTTTGGGATCCAGAAGTTATTGTGTCAACATATTTATGGCAGATCCACCTTAATCATCATCACCGCCACCATACAGGACTCCTTGACCTTATAGGAGTCCTTCATGTTTTTTCTCATTGTTCCATCTCCAATTCAGATGTTCACATGTCTTTTTCACACACACTTTTTTCTTGCATACGTTAGCTCTATTTTTCCTTTCTTTTCAAAAAAAAAATACTTGAAATCACATTATCTGTTCTGCAGCCTTTTTAAACTGATTTCCACCAAGAGGCTGCAAAAACTTTTCTTCATTTTCAGAGGAAATTCACAGAAAGGTTTCAGGCCGGGGAGTCAGGGATTGTGCTTAAACCGTTAAATGCACGTCTTTCTACTTGCATCTTAAAAAATGAACAAAAAAAAAGAACAAAAAAAGAGAAAAAATTAAACAGTATGGGGAATACAAGATGGATGTTTTCTCTGAATAAACTGTGAACATAAAAAAAAAGAAATCTCAAAGGAAGAGGGCCACTGTGTCCACAGTGAAGCCATCTGTCTTGTAAAAGGAGAGTGTTGTTGTTGATGTCACCTTTAGCATTGTAAGATGTACAGTGTGAAATAAATATGCCCGTGCAATGTGTAAATAACAGCATGATGATTACTAGTTTTGCTATATGATAAAAAATAAAAGCAATTATTTTATTAAAGTTCAGTTTTTTAATGGCTTTTTGGCGAGTGCTATGTTGTACTTATAGCAGCAAATATAGCAAGAACACTTGATTCTTGAGTAACAAAACAAATCAATATACACAAAAGAGGAAGACAATCGGTCAAAGCTTGGCAGCAGCACGACTCCTGTATGTCACAGTTGCATGACTATGGAGACAAATGAAGAAAAACCTATAGAGAGAGTTTATTATATCCCCACACAATCAAAATGAACATGAGAAAAACAGCAAGAATGGGAACGACAAGGGGAGGAATAACTGGAGAACGGAAAAATTCAGATGGAGAGAGGGAAATGGTAACTGCAGAGATTGATGAGTCACATGATTGGTGGATGAGTCATCCATCTGTACACTTTACTGCGCAGGACCACACACTCACACACACACTCACACACACACACAGACACACACACACACACATTCTCTTTGAGCTGTATAGTAATTTAGCTGCTGGCATTCAAGATAAAGATTGAGTCATGTTCGCTCCTGCCTTGAGCCAGCCAATCAGCCGGTGGAAAAGGTGTTTGGTAGATAGGTTTTGCCATATCTTGTTTCTGCACCTCCTCCTCAAACTCACTTCACACGGGAAATATGCCCTTCTGCTATAATTCCTTGAAGTGCTTCTGGCTGCCACTTGTTTGGCATCAAAACAGACCTTATGTATGCTGTTAGTGGTACAAACACTGACAGTGATTAACAGACTGTCAATATGGTCTAATCGCATGTTATCTTGTCAGCTTGCTCGCCAGTTGATTAGAATGGTACCTTTCATGGCTTTATCTTGGCTTGTTGAGTGATTCATGGACACCATGTTATGAATTCAGATGTTCAATTAGAGCTTGTACCTTCTGTAGATCTCCTAGCTGGATATTCCTTGCCTGACTGTGAGAGTGAATATGTTTTTTTATCTGTTTTTATTTATCTGTGGCCACAGGGATTTTATTATTTGAGCTCTAAAAGCAGCCATGCTGGCCGCTGGCCACCAGCAAGCTGTGCTACTGGGACAAAGAAGACGCGACCAGTGTCAACAGGACTACGAAAACCACTGGCTAAACATTGTAGGTAACATCTGTAACATTTATATATGTCCAGCAATGTAATAATATGACATATGCTGTGGTTAGATTGAAAAGGCAAAGGACTAGTTTGACATTTTCAACATTTGAGAGGTAGATCATATGATCAATACCACATGTCAGCAGGCACTTGTCTTAGTATAATAATTAAATAATCTATTATTAATTCCTTAACATCTAGTTTCCACCTTTTATTTCTCTTAAAGGGGAACTCCACCAATTTTACACATCAAAGTCTGCAGGTGTTGGCGACTGCACCTGCATTTGTGATGCAAGTTGTGTAAAGCCTTTTGTGGCTCCATGGTGACATAACTTGAATCAGTGTCAGGTGGGTCTGAAGACTACAAGAAATAAATCTGGGGGCATGGAGTGAGAAAGAAGTGAGTTTACCAGACCCCTGTAGCCCTCTCCTCATCTCTGCTTGAGGCTAGAAGCTCAAGGCTACCTTAGGCTGCATGCATTTAATTTATAGTAATTTGATTAATAGATTAATTTAATGAAAACTTAAACATTTAAGAACATTTGAATCACCAAATTTTTTTGCAATTAGTTTTTCATTTAAATTGGAATAAATTTATAATTTAACTTTGTATACGTTATTAAATAGTTTTTTTATTTTTTATTTCTTCTACTCTAATATAATCAAATACTGTACTGTCTAGTTCCTTTCATGCATTTACTGTATGTATTAATGAAAATCAGCTCTTTAAGGTGCATTTCTAAACTTAAAAGACCACATGTCAACAGTATGAAGAGAGGCTGCTATTAGGCTGTAACGCCAGTCATCAGATTTTTCAATAAAATCTAACATCTCAAAATTGATGGGTTGATGTTTCATTGATGGAAATGTGCGACATGTTGCATCCATAAACACCTGTGTAAAGTCTGTGCAACACAATAAGTTCCTTCCTCTCATATAGTCGATTTCACAGGTTTGAGACCTGAAGATGTGGCTAAGTAGGTCTGCTCTGAGGATGCTCACACCCTGTCGCTTATGAAAAGGAGCCTCATTCACACCTTGTTGCCAACCCGTGGACAAAGAGAGCATTGTTGTGACACTGCTATTTACATTCCCACATTCATATTTCTGTGACTACAACACAATTGAGATTTAAAAATTTCCAGCACAATGGCATAATTGTGTGTCAGGCTTTAGATCACATTACATCCTTATAGTAATCATTTTTATTTTGCCTGGTGGGTGTGCTATAATTAAAATGCAATTTGAATTTATCAAAAGGCTCCAACTCTCAAAGGCACAAAATTTGGTTTACATCCAGCTCCTGGCATAAAAGAGTCTGACAGCACAGCAATTCATCAGTAATGGCCCCAAGAAGCTTGAGCATTTACAGAAGCAGAAACACGAGGAAAAATGTCAGCCATTAGTAGCATGAATATTGAATTAATACAGCTATAAGACCTTCAAAATCTGATTAAATAATGATCCTGATTTTCTACAGCAATGGGACTTTGGCTCAACATTTAACTTTAAATGTCAGCATGATATTAAGCAGGATTTTCCATGCATCTATATGCATATAAAGTATAGAGTTCACACTAGTTTACACAGTGGTGATACAGACATTTACACGTTGAAAGTGTAAAATGACCGACATCTGACATAGATCTGGTTGTCCAAGAGCTGGTGCAATGGATGAATATACACTTTCTTGGGGGGGAAAAAAAAAAACATGAACACCCCATGAAATGGGACCAAATCACCACTGATATGAAAATGGGTCATATTAGGTTGCATGGCAACTAGAAGCATCTTGTTTATGGTTTTTTGTTCAGTAAACGGTGTATTTTTGGTTTGATGGTTTTCTCCTCTTTCCTTATAATCTCTCTGTGCGTGCATGTTGGGTTGTGTGTCATAATTATGCTGCTATTTTGACCAGGACCTTCTCAACAAAAACAAAAAAAACCTAGATATTTTGTGATGATCCACTGAGATTAAATACAAATTAAAGAGAACAACAGTCTACACCGTATATCCTGTGCATCATACCCTTCTTGGTTAGTTTCAACATTACCCTTCTTTTTTTTTTTATCAGTTTCATCCGAGTTTACCATAAATTGTTGATTTTACCAGATTCTGCAGTGTTTTTGACTTACGCACCTGTTTGAATACAAGATTTGGCCTCGTCTCAGCTCTGTTAGTCGCCTTATGTTGTTTAAGGTCAAAGTGCTAATTTCCACAACTCTTTTGTAAATGACAAATGCTAATTGGTAAATAATCTGTAACATGATCTCATCTTTGTTGCAGTGTTTGTAACTATAAATAAAAGACCACCACTCTTTTTTCTAGTTTTTGTTTTAAGATACCTTTTTTATTTCAAGGTGCTTGTTTTTCTTATAGATGTGGGGATCTCTGATAATTGATAGCTCAAGCCAGATCCCTCACAAAGCCCCATTTACTATGTGATGAAATTGTATGGTACTACTATAAGGTGCTTCCTGTTTTTGTGTGTGTGTAATATATATATATATATATATATATATATATTACTGTGTTCCAGTAATTGCATACTGTCAGTGATTTGAATGGGATTGGTTATTTTCACTGGCCTGTCTATTGTTGAATCATGTTTGCTCTACTGAAGGTCTGATAAGCCAAAAGTTCAAAATAAAAGTGAAACACTGCATAGGTCTTAGTGTGCTTCTTCTATCAGTTTGGAACTGGGGATATACAAGCTGTTGTGAGAGTAGTATAGACCTAAACATCAGACGTGTCCGAGAAAAACATGAGACACGGCAAAAGCCTACAAATTGGTACCTCTGGGCCAAAATATACGGTTACTGTTGGTATCACAAAATGGCTTAAAATGCAAATTTAGATACACATCGGAGAACGTCAATTTGTGCATTGCATCCGTATGTCACAGGAGGTTTGTTTGCAAGTAAGTTGCAGAGGCATAGGTGACTATGGGTGATGATTAGAGATCTTCTTTAGATATATCTCTGTCACTTTGAAAGCTGCTGAAAAGGTCATGATGCTTGAACTGTTTGCATGTGATGTCGCTCTTACCTCGAACAGCTTTTCAAATCTAATCTGAACCTCGCCATTGCGGCTCTCTCTTCCCCATGTTTGTTAATTTTGTCGTCTGTTAAACTACCATTGTTGAACATAATCTATGCCACATAACATGCCTCATCAACCATGCTTCCACCAGCCATTAGGACAGAGGCAGAGGTGCAAAGGCTTCTCCCTTGAAACCGCAGTCTTTGTTAATGATCCCTACAGCCCTTGTCTTTTTGCTCCCTTTCATCTCCTCTTCCCCTTTCTGTATCCCACTCACTACCCTCATTCCCATCTTCTCCCTTTTTCCCCCTTCAATTATCCATGCCCTCCACTCCCCAACGCCCAATATTCCTCTCCCTTTCTTCGGTATCCTCTCTCCATTTCTTGTTTTGTATGCAAGCCCCAAGGGAGAGAAATGGGTGAAAAGCTCTCTCTCTGCACCACTGTCACAAAAGACTGGTGAGTCATCGCCACGTATGTTCCTGTCTCCCTCCTCCCACAAAAAACACACACACATGCAGGAAAAACACTCAAATTACTCCTTACCTGCCATGCACTTACAGGAGGACACGTACACGCATACACACACACCATTTAGAAACACTCAAGCACGTACACGCACAGAAACACACATTCTGCAGATCTTCAAAACCCTAACCCTGAAATTAAAAACCCAAGTCACATAATTTAGTTGATAATTGTGGTTGAAAAGAGCTCTCATTCATCTGTGCTGCCTATCATATCTTACAGGATGATGTGGAGTTTGTATGGTGGAAACTCATGTCAGTGAAGAAGTTAACGCACAGGAAAGGAGAGCTAAATAGAGAGACAAAATGAAACAACTGGTGGATGAAAAGGACAAAAGAGAGGGGAAAGGAGAGGAAGACAGAAATTCCCTGCAGGTAGTGATGTGGCTTTGGTATTGTTTGTCCACCGGGCAGCTTATGAGCCACAAAGCAAATGTTCTTCCTCCATCTGCTGGAGGAATGAGTCACTTGCACATGTCCCATTGCAGTTGTGTTGCTGTTGTTGCACAAGATGGCAGTCCTGCCATGAACACAATGTACAGCACGACACATACTGAGCTGCAGCTGACAGACGTAAAAGTACCAATACAACAGTATAAGAATACTCCATTACAAGTAAAAGTCCTAATCCTACTTAAAGTACAGGAGCAAAATGTGCTTAAAGTATCAAAAGTAAAAGCACACAGGCATCAGAATGGCCCCTTTCAAAATAAAAAACATTATACGCTGTTGTGTAGTTTAATCTACAACGATGCATCATATGTTTTGTTTGTTAAATCTTAATCAGCAAAGTAACTAGTGACAATAGCTTGCAGATTAATGTAGTGAAGTAAAAAGCACAATATTTGCTTCCGATATGTAGTGAAGTAGAAGTATAAAGTGGCATAAGATGAAAATTCAGATAAAGTATCTCAAAACTGTGCTTAAGTACAGTACTTGCGTATGTACTTTCCATCATGGGCTATCTAGCTATCTAGATCTCTTGCTTTGTTTTTCAATCTCAGTGTTTTTCAGACAGAAGACACTTCTGTTAACTAGCACATTAGACAAAGAAAGGCAGAAAATCCTGCTGAGGAGCTGGAACTGAAGGGAATTAAGAAATGTTGCTTTAATAAAAAATGACATTAACGATGATTTGATTATCAAAATAGATGACAATTTTTCTGTCAATCAACAAATCGACTAATTGGTTCAGCTCTAAACCATTCAATGATTAGAAAACATAACAGAAAAAAAAACAGAAAGTCATGGAAAGACAAAGATCAGATGGTCATTGATTAATTTAAAGTGACATTTAGGGTATCAGAAGAAACCGATTTTACTATAATGTTGTGAAAACGTCTTGGTATAACGCTCCATTTATACCCTCACTCGTGAACAAGACCCTGAGATACTTCCAACCCGCTGTGCTTCTAATGCATTTTATATTCTAGGGATGGTGTGGGAGCACTGCATGGAGTTGCCAGACATTTTCTATGGTTTGAATTTGCAGAATTTGTATTCAGCACTGGTCTCAGCAGGCTTGCTTGTGTCAAAGCAAACTCCAATACAGAGACATCAGAGCCCTCACCTGATTACCCTTTACAGAAACCTGCTTGTGAGCTATTCAGACACATCAAATATTGAAAGCCTGGAGTTTCCGTTTCACACACAACGAGGGAGGGGAGACAGCACAGAGACAGGAAGAGAGGAGGACAAACCGGGACAGAGGAAGAGAGGGGCAAGTCATAGAACGGTGGGATTAAGAGGAAGTACCGCATCAGGCACCCTGGGAGGGAGACACATGAGCAGGGATGGAGGGAGAGAGGGAGGAACAGGGAGAGAACACCCAGAGGTAAGGCAAGGACAGTCTTAATGTTTATACCTTATCAGGTGCTCGTCTCGAGCGTAACAGTAGAAGCCGTGCAGGTGCAATCAGCTGAAGATTGATCCGCTGATAACCTTCTAGTCAGCCAGTTAGGAGGGCATGTTTTTTAATTCTGCTGCTTCTCTCTCAAACCTCAGTGGGACGACTTCTACCCAGGTTGACACGCTGACTCTGAACCGCAGCGAGGAGAGTGACGAGCCCCAAGACCTCCAGGCTGCCAGTGGAGCCTGTGATGGAGAGGTGGAGCCCAGTCAGGTCAGATTTGACAGGAAGAATGAACACTACACCAGCATTCATAAAACATACTGGAAATTTACAGCCATCAAAGTTAATGACAATAGGAACTGGGTGAAAGCAAAACACGTTTTTACTCAAGATTTCGGTGTCCCTGTGATGGATGAAGGTTGGGGAGGATCTATGCATCAGTGATGCAGAGACCTTAGCACAGGAGACTCTGACAACCACAAACACACAGGACGATGCTGACTACCTCCCATTGTCCCCCCTGCCAACAGAGGAAGAGTTGATCCCCCCTTCAGTGTCATCTCATCCCTCCAGCACACAGAGTAAGTCACACACACACAGATGACTGATATATGGGACCTGTGGGGCCTCGATTGGTGTCTGTTCTTTCACTTAAAGAAAGCCGTGTTACTGCTAATGCTGCCATGGTACTGTTGCGTTTGTGTCTTCACAGGTCGTCCGTCTGAAACCTGCTGGTATTGCCTGATGTCTCTTGACTCAGAGTATCGTCCTGAATCTCCTAAACAGGTTCCAACCTTTCCGACTAAACAATGTTTCATACATCAGGAAGCCGTTTCTCTAAACAAATTTTCTTTCACAAACAAACTGGATTGATAACCTCTTTACGGTAACTTCAATGTGCAATACAAAATAACTTTGGTGCTAAGAAACCTGACCTGGTAAAACACAGCCTGGCCTCACAGGGAATGCACAACGTCTTTATGGAAATAAACCTTGTGCTTTTTTGTTTTGACCTAGTGAGATCAGAAAAACACTGTATGGTGGCATTTTCAAAGTGATACAACTAAAACATTCATTCACATTGTTTCATCGTACTTTTACAAAAGAACTAGGGCTTTCACTATTTATAGTTTTGTAGGACGAGTATCAGCTGAGTTAATGTTTTTAAGAAAATGTTTTAACAGGACAATATGTTCTAAAATACAGAGGAAAGGCTCCATTATAAGAACACAGTTGACAGTAAAATCTGAGTGTACAACTAAAAGTTTGTGTGGAATCAATTATTCATATTTTAGATCTACTATACTGTATGTGGCTTACATATTTATGTACAAGTTAA
Organism: Gadopsis marmoratus; assembly: GCA_036023855.1. Classification (NCBI taxonomy): domain Eukaryota; kingdom Metazoa; phylum Chordata; class Actinopteri; order Centrarchiformes; family Percichthyidae; genus Gadopsis; species Gadopsis marmoratus. The sequence goes on along the minus strand of JAVQJF010066143.1, from coordinate 623 downwards.
AGGTGCAGAAAAAGATTTTATGAAAGAACCGTTTCAATTAGGAAAGGAATGCCTTTAGAGAGGCCCAGAGGAAACTTCATTATGATGAGCTTCTTTTCTTTTGCATCTTCTATCAAAGTTAATATTCCCATTTGAACATGATGCTATTGCTTTTGATGGCAACCATTTACTTAACCACTGTATACTATTCATAAAGCTGTTTAATAATTTAAAAAAGTAAATAACTACAAAATAGAGATCTGACTCTTTAAGCTGTAACACCAACACTTGAATTCATGATGATAATGAATAACACTTTTTGGAGCTGGTTCATTGAGACTTAATTATAGCAACGAGTCTGTCATAGAATTGTGTTCGATATATTCCACCCAATTTAGTTTCCTCTGAATATAAGACATGCTGTTATGAGTTCTGTATATGCCAGTAAAAATCAGCATTGCCGATTCATTCAGAGTCTGTGGTGCAGCTCCAGGAATTGTCATCTCTACACTCCTCGTCAAAGACTCGAGTCACACCTCAAAACAGAGCTGTAAAATATGCTGTACTGGGGGGGGGGGGGGGGGGGGGGGGGGGGGGGGGGGGGGGGGGGGGGGGGGGGGGGGGGGGGGGGGGGGGGGGGGGGG
>JAVQJF010066141.1:0-10152 GCA_036023855.1 Gadopsis marmoratus | reverse complement strand
AATTAAAAATCAATTAAAAAGGTTATTGCAGATAGCTAATTGAAGGCTAAAGTGAAGAAATGAGTTTTAAGTTTGGTCTTGAAGATGTTTAGCGAGCTGGCTTCCCTGATATCTATTGGCAGTCTGTTCCAACGGTTCGGGGCACAATTTATAAAGGCTGAATCCCCGATTTTCTTATTGCTGTTTCTGGGAACATTCAATAGTCCAGCAGCAGATGATCGCAGTGTTCTCGATGGCACATAAGTATCAAGGGATTTGGAAATGTAGCTTGGTCCCAACCCATTTATGGCTTTATAAACAATTATCAGTACTTATTGTTGTTATTTCTCTCTTCAGGTGACCAAGTCTAACACCAACCCTGATGACCTCGGAGGATTGGCCAACCAGCTGACCAATGAGTTTGGAAATCTGGCAGATGAGGCCAAATATGCAGCCATGACTGCAGAGAATGATGAAGTAAGAGAGACACTTTACAGGCCATGCCAGCTCCACATGTCTCACTTCCCGTGGTTTTCAGCTGTTAATCAGTGATGTCCCTTTGTTTGTTTGTAGATTGGTTCTCACATTAAGAAGCAGGTGGGTGAGCTGGGTTACAGCTGCACAGGCCTGGTGACCAAAGCCGGAGCTCTGCAGTGCAGCCCCAACGACTCGTTCACCAAGAAAGAGCTGATTGAAAGTGCCCGCAAAGTCTCTGAGAAGGTCAGACCACAACCAATCTGCTTGCACTTCAGTTATTTTGTTAAATTATTTCTGGGACATTGTATGCCTTCCTTTAACAGCAACAGTGAAGAGATGATGAGGGAGAGATGTACAAAGGTCTCTAGCAGAATTCAAACAGGATGTTGTAGTTCATGGTTGGTGGCTTAACCTGCCATTTTATTTCATGTAGTGCATCTATTTACTCCTATTTATAATGATGTTTTTATATATACACACTGGTTTACTGCAGCTGTCAAAAGAAATGTCACTGTTCCCTCTCAGACTTGTAGAGTTGCCTGAATCGTGGAGTTTGGATTTTGTTTAATTCATGGTGGTTTATGGCTGTATATTAAACATGTAGCTTTACTAGATTATGCTCAGTGAGTAACCTTCCACTTGTAACAGACTGGTCGTCTTCTGGCAGGTCTCCCATGTGTTGGCGTCGCTGCAGGCAGGTAACCGTGGCACCCAGGCCTGCATCACCGCAGCCAGCGCTGTGTCTGGAATCATTGCAGACCTCGACACCACCATCATGTTTGCCACTGCTGGTACTCTGAACAGAGAGAACGCAGAGACCTTTGCTGACCACAGGTACAGAGAATAAAAGACAGCATCACCGTAGAAGAAACTGCCATTGATCCCTGTATGAAACTAGATCAATGCATCCGAGTCAGTGTCACTGGGCTGGACATAATGGGGTGTCCTGTCAAGTTGCATAGTCACATGAGAAGGTCCTGTCTGTCCAGTACTTGGGTAATGCCTTGCCTATTGTTATAGCTGCTGTGTGATAAGTGTAGAGAGAACTCCCAGAAGCGAGATGCTTAGGCTGACCACGATGCCTAGCTGTCTCACCTGTGACCTTAAGGACTGATTTTGTGCTGCGTATACATGCGGGTTGTTTGTAAAAGCCGTGCGGGACGTTTTGTTGGTGGTGATGCGACCTCTGTGAAGGGCTGCAAGGTCACAGAGAATGTGTTGCCAGTTAATGTTAGATTGTGCTGTCCATGTTTGCGTTGGAAGTGACGGAGTATTGTCATGACTGGATGAGAGTTTATTTATTTGTGATGAAACCTTTTGAAATGGTTGATGTCGGTTGTGGCTTCTTACAGTCGAATCTATTGGAAGTCATTTGGGCCATGTATGTTATATTTGTGTTAAAATATATATATATATATACAGTATGTATATAATAACCGTTGACCATGGTTATGAACAAGCTGCAAGACAAGCTGGCTCCTTTAACTGGAGCAGAAATGTGGGGACATTGTCTCTGCAGCGGTACTCGTCAGGAGAAAGGACAGGAAATGACACTAACAACAGCTGCACTGGATTCTGTTAAATGATTATCAAGTATGATTGAACATACTGTATAATGCCCCATAGATGCATTTCTGTCGTATTCACATGGTCATTTCGACAGCCCTCATTAGACAGTAATACACAAACAGTCTAACTCAATGAGACTATACATGTGCAAAAACGCTTTTCATACTTATGTGTGCATATATTCCTGCACTGGCTTACTAAAAACCAGAAAGCGCTCATGGATTTTCCCTTCTTACTTGACTTTGTGAAAATGTAACCTATATCAGTAGTTTATAAAGACAGGAAGTTACTAATACATCTGAAATGGCAATTGAAGGGCACTAATGACCTTTTACAAAAAGAAAGCATGTGAACAGGAAGAGAAGATGCACCATGACAGCAGGGAGGATTTTCAACACCGTACCTGCTATTTTGGAAGAGTTAGTGACTGGCATGGCTGACATTTGTCTGTTGGTGGATCTGGCGAGTTCTTTTTCTGTTCTCACATCACAACACAAGCACAGGAACCTGTTCATGCTGCTAGCTTGTGATTTTTACTAACTGCTGTTACAAGTGGAGCTTCGTAATGATGCAGCATGGTCTTTCTTAAATCTGTGCACCGTCTTTGCATTGTTGAAGCTTCTCAGTGATGGCTGCTGACCTTCCTCTGTGCAGAGAATACATCCTGAAGACAGCCAAGGCTCTGGTGGAGGACACCAAGCTGCTGGTGTCCGGTGCTGGAGCCAGTCAGGAGAAACTGTCCCAGGCTGCCCAGTCCTCAGTGTCCACCATCACCAAACTGGCTGATGTGGTCAAACTGGGAGCTGCCAGCCTGGGTTCTGAAGACCCAGAGACCCAGGTACAGACAGCAGAACTGACTGGCTGAATGTTTGTCAGCTGTGCTTCTCTTTTAAGAGTGTTCTTTATAAAGCTCACCCACTGACAAAAAGTAGATTTAGAGCAACTTGTAATATCAGCTAGAACACAACATACAATGAGGTCCTTGAAGTGTAGAGGACGCACTCATAACCTCATGTTTATTAAGCTGAAGATTTGACGTCATCTGGATCAGGAACAGTTTTTAATCATCAGTTCCGGTTTTGGTATTGTGATGAAAATAACATTCATAAAGAACATAAATAGTAAGTAAAACAGTGCGAGATACCAAAGAGCCAAACATTTAAAAAGTAAAACTGGATTGTGGAGTCTCCATTTTATATGTTTTCAAGGAAATATTTTCTTTCAGCTGGGGGAGGGACCTGGTGCATTCTATAGGCTGATCTTGGGGCAGGCACAGACCACTAGCTTTCAGTCCTCTGCAGGACACACCTTCATGAACCCCCATCCCAGACCCTGAAATGGGACCCACCTGCTACTTTATGTGTCCGGATACAATCACTTCCTGTGTGAAGGCATCAAATTAAAGTGTAAAGTGCCGGTTGGTTCTGCACTCTATAGGTGGTCCTGATCAATGCAGTAAAAGATGTGGCCAAAGCTTTGGGCAACCTCATCAGCGCCACCAAGGCTGCTGCCGGCAAACCTCATGATGACCCGAGCATGCTGCAGCTGAAGAGCTCTGCTAAGGTAAGACACAAAACCCTGCTTTATATATCTCTGAAGAGTGAACAGTTCTCCTCTGAGAGTTCAAACCCTGCAGACCTTCTCACCTCTGCACAGCTGGCCTGTCACTGTGTGAGGGGGAAAGTCTTAAAAATGATTGAAATAAAGACGCCGTTTGTCCACTTTGGTTGGAGCATGCCGACACCTAAGATGAGGAACTAGATTAGTCCTGAGTCTAGCCACTCCAATGGATCCACACGATCATATGTTTGATTCTGTTGATCTGCACAGCATGTGAACGGGAAGACATGAAAACACGGAGTACTATCTAGAATTGAGATCTGCTTGTGACATCAGTCTAACGTACGATCTGACAACCTTGCTGTAGGTGATGGTGACCAACGTCACATCCCTCCTGAAGACGGTGAAGGCAGTGGAGGATGAAGCCACGAAGGGAACCAGGGCTTTGGAGGCCACAATTGAACACATCAAACAGGAGCTGGCTGTGAGTAATTCCACTCTTTGAATGGAAATGTTGTGTGGTCAATATTGTAATGGCCTCTTTCTTATATAGCGCTTTTCAACCCAACTGGTTCCCAAAGCGCTGTAACAGGTCTAATTCACCCATTCACACACACCGATGGGGACACAGTTGCCATGCTGGCCCCCACCAGGGGCAACTTGGGGTTCAGTGTCTTGAGCAGGGACACTTCAACATGTGGACAGCAGGGGCTGGGATCGAACCACCAACCCAGGGGTTAACAGACGACCACACTACCCTCTCAGCCACAGCCGCCCCAATATCATGGTCAACATTTGGAATAAATGTTACTTTACTACTCCCACCAGTAGAAGGCGCTGTAGCCTAGTACGAAGTGAAGCCAGTGCCCTTCCTGCAAGAAGGCTTCTTTTAGAACACTGACCTTGCAGCATACCATTCACTTGATTATTGGATGAAATTGTCGTGTATCTCACCAACAGTCCCCTGGTTTTACCACACAGGTGTTCAGGAGTTCTGACCCGCCACAAAAGACGACCACACCAGAGGAGTTCATTCGCATGACTAAAGGAATCACCATGGCAACAGCGAAGGCAGTGGCTGCTGGGAACTCCTGTCGTCAGGAAGACATCATTGCCACGGCCAACCTCAGCAGAAGGGCCATCGCGGACATGCTGCACTCCTGCAAGGTCAGCGGGACACAGCCTGAGATCGTGAACAGGATTCTGCTAGTAAAACACCACGAGCAGAACTCATGATCATAACACACAGTGTCTTGCAGTTGTTGCTCACATGTGTTCATAATATCAGTACTACATTGTGATTCACACACTACACGGTGGCTTTGAAGGCAAATCATCTACCTGTTTAATCATTACTGGAGAAATAGTTACTGATTACTGTAATCTGTAAAACTTCAAGCCACCTTGGAATTATGTTATCAAACTTTAGTCAGGTTGGTTTGGTTTCTTCCCAACTTGTAAGTCTTTGCACTGGTCCAACTGTCTGTTTGCTCTTTCAGCAAGCTGCCTATCACCCAGAGGTGAACAAGGAGGTCCAGATGAGGGCGCTGCGCTACGGCACCGAGTGTGCGTCTGGATACCTGGGACTGCTGGAGCATGTGCTGGTGGTAAGACATCAGTCCTGTACCTTCAGCAGCTTACAGTGCCACCCACCTGTCCTGCAGTTCCTAAAAACATTTCCTGACTTGAAGAGAAGTGCAGGAATTGTGCAGCAGCCACCTCCACACAGTAACTAGACTGAACGCTCCATAAATGTTTGATTCTTTATTCAGACAGCTTACAAAGAGAAGCCACTGTGCACTCTCCTCACCGACTGTGAGCTGGGTGCCCCACATGTGGCTGGCACAGCTGGTCAAAGGGTATAATGATTAATGCCATTGACATTGTGGACACGACCCTTTTGCTGGTCACTGATTGTTGAAATAGAGCCACAAACAAAAATATCCAATAAGCATTTTCTGTAATATCCTGAGTTATGTTTCCGCTCAACACCATGTTCTGCTCTTAACAGTCCCACACGTTACCACCAAGCTCCTGTTCTGTCCCACAGCTGTCTGTATCTGTTGGCAACTGGTGACAGGTGCCTTGCTCACTGGCACCCCATTGGTGCTGATAATTTATGCTGGGGATGTATAGTTAATTCCACTAGTCCTGGGATCAAACTGGAATGGTTCTAGCCATGAGCACTGATTTGTGCATGAGGTCCATCGTCTCGCCAACTTTCTTAAAATCTCTAAGATCTAAAACTCGCTAAAGCATTTAGAAATGTCCGTTTCCAACCCTGTGGCTGTCTTTTCCTTTACAGTAACTACGGTTTTGAACATGCAGTGATGGGGTGCACAGCATGCTGCATGCCGACAGACCTCTCCTCTATCTGCTGTCATGTGTCTGATGACCTCTTGTCTTTCCTTTTCCCAACGCTCTGTCAATGTTCCTTTAAACTTGTGGCTCACTGATGTTGGTGCAAGCCGGTGAGTACAGCCTACTGACTGACCTGCACAGGTGTGAGGCTGCGTTGGCTGAATGCTTCACTGAATACTTGATGCCACAACAATGCAGCAGAATACCGCGAGCAGATCTCAGACCTCTGCTCAGGACAACCAGCTGTCTTTAGACGCTGAGATCATCTGAGTTAGCTGGTTTGAACAGATTCCGTCAGTCAGACGTGGACACACAGTATCTGTACTGAAGTAAGACCTGACTGTGCAGTCACACCATCAGCTGATCTCTCGGTTCAGACCATTCGAAGGTGGGATGGTCAGATCACATGTTTGGTATTGTCAGTAAGGGATGTTCCACTCTCCATGCCTCGGCCTCCTTCATGGTGTTTTATTACTGCCTGCTGATTCTAGACGTATTCTATCAGTGGGTGGAACCTTCTGACAAACAGCTATACATTTGGTTTTTGTAATTAAAGGCAATAATAAAAGAACTGAACTTAGCAGTTCAGTCTGTGTCGTGGAAACAGCAGCTGACAGAAACATCTCCACCCAAGGTCCACGTAGTAGCTTTCTCTGGAGCTTCTGACCGATCACTCAGTTTCAGTTGTCATAGAACTGTAGATGGTCAGATGTTCAAGGCATCTTCAGGACTTTTCGCCCTTGTTGACTGAAAAGCTGAGTCACTAAGAGTCATTATTCCATCCACTGTGATTGATGGATTAACAGTCAATCCGGTGAGAGGTGAGAGCCTGCAGTTCTGCCCTCTGATGGCTGGAACAGAACGCCGAGGCTCTCTGGTGCCTGACCTCTGACCTGCTGCTTTGGTTTTTGTTGATGTCTCAGCTCAGGTAATAGTGTTCTCTCAGCACATGCGTGCATCAGTGTGTTGGGTTGCAGTATGTGGATGTGTTTGGCCCGCTGCATGCGTTCCTGTGCCGTTACGTCCTCGCCTCTATCTTCTCACGACAACACATCTGAATAAACTTGAGCTGAGTGTGGGCTGAGCCCTGTTAATGCCCTGCACCTGTCACACTCTGCGTGTCCACCTAGGACAGTCTGAGGACACAGACTGAAACCAACACATCTGAGCACCATCAAATCCAACTAGCCTGACTAGTTTTCCCCCCCATGTTCTACACTTGATGTAGGTGTGTGAACGACTGAAGTATAAACCTGTGGTCACATTGGTGCCTCCAAACTCACTTCAGTCTTCCTAATGAATATATGTGTGTGAGGAGGAGGAGCATGCCGGAGGAGCATGTGCATGATGCCACCATGTGGGCAGCATGTCGCTTTCTCACGACAACAAAACACTGATAAAAAGCTACAGCACAACCGACTGCACCAACAGCATTAGAGAGAATTCAGAACAAAGATTTTACAGACTAACAAAGGACAAACGGCTTAGTAACCAAACACGAGGACAGTGCATGTCTGACTTCAACCCTTCATCGGGCAAGTGATCATATTTGGTAACTTGCACACGTGTCTCCATGAGGCAGCAGAACCATGTGATTTCTCCCAGCCAATCACGAAAGATCAGGCTACGTCCCAGATAGTCACAGAATGTTTTGTGTGGTATTGTGTACTGTGATACTGTGATGGTCGGGTTGAAACTTTGAATTTCCAAGTATTTTAATGAGTGCCCTATAAAGAGTAAAGGACACGGTGATACCTATTAAAACAAACAATTTGAAGTTTTTATTTTGACCTCTGGGTGCCACAGGTATAAAACTCAGAGAGCCATGCGTCTATAACTGGATGCAGACAAGCACTTCTGCCCGTCAGTGAAAAGAACGACACAGATTCTGCAGCAGTGGCAGAGTAGCTGGTCATGCAGGGCTTTACATGTCATGTTACATGTCTGTGATTTAGGTTATAGCACTCATATCAAACGTAAATGATATTGTTGCACCAACCTAAACAATGTTTTATTCTGAAATTCTGCCTCTCCCCTTATTCTCCGTCAGATGACTCTGAGTATCTGTGACGTGCTCACACTCCCACCACTCGTGCTGTTTTATAAATGCAGCGTATGTGTGGGAAATATGGACGTACACATTGTTCGTACACGCGTGCCTCTGGTGTCGATGGCCACCACTATTTACACCTGACGTAGCTCATACACAGACGGGTCAGTAAAAGAGGAACCCCGACATGCAGTGTGTTAGTGAGGTGTGTGGATCTCTTCTGGTGCACAGAGACAAAACACATTATTTTGTCGTCCTCTCAAGCATTTCAGTTGAAGGATATGGAAGAAAAGAAAGTGTACTGTAATGTCATAGCATTGGCTTTAGCATTAGCTTAGCACATTTGATTAATTCAAGCAAACATGTCAGTAATACAGAAGGTGAATGTGAAAATGGTTGCATGGATTAAAGGTTGTGACTTTGTTCCTTCGCCCACAGATCGTCCAGAAGCCCTCTCATGACCTGAAGCAACAGTTATCCAACTACTCCAAGCGGGTGGCGGGCTCCGTCACCGAGCTCATCCAGGCTGCAGAGGCCATGAAAGGTACTTTAACAGCAGCGTGACAGAAGAACAAAGCTGCCTTCCTCAGGCCAGTCAGACAGTGTCCTTATTGTTCAGACTGCAGGGATAACACCAACCCCTACCAGACCGTTGCTACGGTAGCAAACTCTGATCATGGTAATAAGACAATTACACGTTTCATACACGTGTTAATGACATTTAAAAATAGTACTGATATACAATATCAAGTAAGAAATTACGATAAATCATTTTTGCCCTTTCACACATGCACAAGACGTGTCTTAAATAGCCCAGCATCAGGTCTTATTTAGAACACTCATGCAAATGAGCCCCGACAGTAATCTGAAGTAGGATTAGTGAATATCCCCCTGAAGAGTTCTCCAGTTTCACACAGCTCTGTTCTGGGATGCCCCTCGTACAAACTACATAGAACACAAGTCGAGTCCATGAATGCATCATCTATCAAAAGTCATCCTCAGAGCTTTACATCCCAGATTAATGTCCCGCTGCTCCACTTTAAGAGACATTATCTGCAACTGAACCCTGCTGCCTGCGTGGCTGTAGGTTCATGCCTTCATTCAACAGACGATGCAGAAGTGGCGACCACAGAGCTGTCCATCAGCATCACCTCCAGTGCCTTCAAACACATTCTGCCTGAAGTCATGAAGGACTCCGACTCAAAGATTCTGTCGTGATCTGTAATCACAGCCTAATTCATGACACCTGCGCCGCGCCGACCTGCTATGTCGCGCCGACGTTTTATGTCGCGCCGACCTGCTAACAACATATGAAATGCATCTGACTCATTGAAATATCAGCTTCCTAACTTTACACACATTATTCTTTAACAAATACTGCAGGTCCTGATTCAGAGTTACTTTTTTGGGGTGGTAAGCATGAACTAGTGAAAAAGATGTGATGCAGTCAGAGAAGCCGTTTCACCATCACCTTTGACTACAACATGGTAGGCAGGAGTCAGGGTGGTGCTTCTGTCTTTAGCACACAGTCGTTTATACACTGACATGCAGAGAGCACATAAACAAGACGACAGCCACGTTATGGATTCATTGCATCCATAAGTAGCTTTGTACTGCATACACTGCATATACTAAGTGTTTGGTAATAAAGTTTGGTAAGAGCTTCATTAGCCTCAGAGCTTAGTGAAACTTGTAAATTATTTACTTGTTATGGGATACAAAATGGAAAGTGGTTATTGTTTATGGAACTCTATGGAAAGTTCTCGGGGGTCTGCTGTTACTGTCACGACCTGGTGTGGGTGGAGGAGTAGAGGGACCCAATCGCAGACAGCCAGTATGTAACACAGGTTTTAATGAAGACATAACTGAGGGAGCACTTACAAAAACAGTAAGTCGTCCAAGTAGCAGCAGAACATCAAACACAGAGATAACTGAGACACTGATAACATGAACACATGAACCGGAACACAGAGCTTTACGTGAACATTGACTATGACACCACAAGGACACAGAGAACTGAACACACTTAAATACACTGGACTGACGAGGGAGACAGACACAGGTGAACACTGGGAACAGGTGGAAGGGATCAACAGCAGAGGGAGACTAACGAGGCAGGAAGCATCACCAAATAAGGAGGGAATCACAGCAGGGAG
>JAVQJF010066118.1:0-15453 GCA_036023855.1 Gadopsis marmoratus | reverse complement strand
AGAGAGAGAGAGAGAGAGAGAGAGAGAGAGAGAGGGAGGGAGAGAGAGAGAGAGAGAGAAAAATGATTCATTTGATACGTCAGATCGCAGAATAAAGGGAAGGGAAGTGAATTTTAAGCGTGGTGGGGGAGACTTCGGCGAAACTGATAACGCGCCTCTTAACTAGGTCAGAGAAAGGAACCTGTGACATCGACTGACCTTAATGGTGGATATGGTGAGATAATGTAGCTGATGGTCTGACTTCTCAGGCATAAACCTTGATTTGAATAAATATGGATGCCAGTCACCCATTCCTAACAAATCACAGAAGACAGAAGGGTCTGTTCTCTAAAATGTGTAGCTTTTTTGCAATTCCTGGAGAGGTTGCATATTCTCCAGGAGGTGAGCTCTGTTTTAGAAAAGCAGACAAAAGGTGCACATAGTTCACATATATCATTATGCTTTATTTGAAAGTTTGAATCTAAAGATTAGCGAGTAGCTGAACGTACTTTGTTAAACCATAAAAAACAAAGTGAGTGGTGTCAAGGTTTACAGACTCAATGAAGTTTATTGCCCTTGCAATGGTCTTTTTATTAAAACTTAATGGATTTGACTGGCTGGGACACATCTCCAAGGCTGTGTTTCTAAAGATTCTCCTCTTTTTTTAACTCGACTCTGCTCCCTCCTCTCTTCCACCACACTGCCTGAATCGCTCCACTCTGAATCACTGTATTTCTGTTTTATAGTCTTTTCTGTGCATCCCTCTATGCAAGGGCTCTGTCGCTTGTCCCCATAAAATGTCTAAAAGGCAGCATTCCAAGTCCTATTGTGTAAAGCATTGGTGTGCATTGCTGAACTAATGGCTTTTAAGATGTCAAAGGGAAATGTAGCGCACAGAAAAAGAAAACTCCTTGCCCTGTGTGGGTTTTCATCTAAAATTGGTTCCTGTGCACTGTGCACTGTGCGCTCGGACGGCTGACATCCATTCTACAAGAGACCTTTCTCTCTCTCTCTCTCTCTCTCTCTCTCTCTGTCTCTCTCTCTCTCAAAGAATGGTTAACAGCAGCAGGCAGCAATGGCAATTCAAGTGGACGCATATTAAATCTGTTAATGTCCACACCGCCTCGTGATATTGAAAGCATGGCATACAAAATGCACTGACTGTGTTTTTGCAGCGGACATCTCTGCCTTTCACTCTCGGACGTGGCACTCTCAGGTAGTGTGTTGCCGCCCATTAAAATGTGGCAGTGGGATGGATCTGATCCCACTCTAACACTGTCCGGCCTGCTCGCCGGTGAGTAAAGAAGTCTCACATCCGCTACAGCACCAGAGAAGCCATCAGCTCATACAATGCTTCTTTGCTCTGGCAATCTTTTAGCCGGCAAATAAAGGGGCTGTGTGAGTTTTATCAGCACTGCAATGTTCCCTCTGAAGGCTTCCTCTCAGGAAATGGAGGAAGTGAGGGGTTGTGCACCGTCAGTTATCAGATATACAGTAGTTGCTCTGGGATATTACTCGCTGATAGATTCCGAATAAGACATCTGCCAAAATGCTTGGAGAGTCACTTCTCGCATAGTAGCTTTGCAGGAGAGCAGACGCTATTTGATTCCAAGATTGGAAATGCTGGAAGTTGGGATTGTTGTTCCGGTTGTTATTGGTGCAATACTGTGAAATTGCATACAGCTGTAGTCATCACCTCCCCCCCCCCCCCTAATTTAGCAGGCCATGTGGGTTAAAGAGGATGTGTAACCAACAGAAGAGGACAACTCTACTATATGGCCACAACACTTGCACTGGCACATCTGACAGGTGCTAAAATGAGACATAAGGGCCTGTAAAACCCGGACGTGGAGAGCAAGGGAGCTGAGAAGCTGCTGATTCTGGGAGAAAACATGGAGACGAGGCTCTCTCAGGCCTTAACCCCGACAGCGTCACTGTGTACCATTTGTCTTCATGGATATGACAGTCCATAATTATTTCCAGGGGAGGCTGAGTGATTTGTATTTCAGTCGATGAGCAACGGGCCCTTTCTTCATCTAGTGTTAATGATTTAACTAAGTGTCTCTCATCTGCTTTATCTGCATATGAATTCTGCTAGCCATGTTTTTAAGCCAAGCATATGCTCACTGATGGCTATATGATTCTCTGGCTTCTGTTTAATTATCATTATCATTAGAGTATAAGGTAATTGTATTACTACCGTTGCTGTTGCTATGATTGGCTTTATCACGCGGTCCAATGGCTTTACTGTGTTTCTTTTAAAGAGATGTCCTTCAGTCGACAATATGCTAATGGTCTTCTTTTTGAAAATCAAAACGCGAGCTTTGAAGCTCTGCCGCTCGCTCCATTTTGTGTTCTTTGTTTTGTTTGTTTGCCTTGTACATTGGTGAAATCTTTCCTGAAGCCCTTATTTTTCCCTACTATTTCCCCGAGATATATCCCAAGCAGCTGTAAATAGATTTACCTTTCCCCATAGCAAAGTCCTCTCTGCGTACGTCTCCCCTCCCCAATCGAGCATTTCATCCCTGACTATCTGACTCTTTCTTCTTAACTTGAGACTAAACTGAGGGGACAGATTGATTCAAGGCGTCACGTTAATAAGAGTTCCCCTCTCGCTTCCCAATGTTGCCATCGAGTTTGGTTCCATTTATTATTCTACTCCATTAAGCGATGTGAACAATGCAACATTGTTTCATCTGTGTCTAGTCAATTGTGCATTTCGCTCTATTTCATTAGAAAGCAACATAAACAAACCAAAGATATGTTCAGATACCAGGCTTGTCTATGCATCAAATGAAAATGTGTGAAAATGGCCTGTTTAAAAATGTATCAGCGCACCCTGCCGCCATTAGCGTATTACCATGCTGACAGTGTTACCTTTCTATTCGTAACATTTAAATCTTCCTGCCACATGACAGCAAACAATGTAGGAGTGGCTTCCAAAATCCCCAGTAATCCATCTTCTCAGTGATTACCGCAAGAACTGGCACTTAACTGCTTGTGACAGCCAACACGAAACACTGAAACAGATGCCATAAGTTATTGTCGTTGGCAGTCAAGAGGCATTATGCAACATTAATGACAACTTTCATCAAGCTTCACAAAGCCCCGTTGCTTCACAAAAGCGAGTACGCCGTGTTGCTCGCTGTGTGACGTCTCTCCAATCCAAATTCGCCATCCAAGAGCGTGAGCTGCACACTAGAAGAGCATCGCTCCCAAAAGACTTACTGGTGCATGGCCTCGAGCCACCTTGAACTATACCAGTGCTCCTCAAATAACTCAAATGGAGGTCATTTTGCAGAGTGAAGTTACTGTAAGCACAATGGATGTACTCAGTCTGCAGCGATTGCCCGAGGAGTCAGAGCATAAATGAGGCCTGGGATATTATATTATTATATTTTTCAATCTCTCCCTCTTCCTCCTCCTCATCATTTGCACACACACACACAACATGCTGTCTCCCTCCATTTCTCTTTCTCTCTTCCAGGCTTGGTCCTTCGAACAATTCACAGTGATGGTGACAGAAGTCCACAGATTGCAACTCCTACTCGCGCCCTTCAGCTCGTTAACGTTCAGACAGCGTAGTTCCTGTTCCTGCTTCACTCTCCCCCACCAACACGTCCCTGTGTCTTGCTCAGTGCCTATTTTCGACCCCATTTCCCACAGCTAAATCCTTCTTCGCGGGAACTAGCATGTCCCACCGTCTCACATTACCCTCAGTTACCCCAGCCCCGTTACGTGCAGCATCACGAGGACCCATTCGTCTACGAATGTTTGCCTTTTTTTTTTTTTACGCATGGTTACCGGCCAGTCACAGCGACATTATCCTCTGCCCAACTCACCAGGCGTCTAAAAACGGTAGTCGCTGCTGCCAAGCCACCCAGAGAAAGGGAAGAAAACGAGGGCAGTGAAGGGGTTGGGTCTGGGTAGGAGGAGACAGCTAGGTTGAGGGGGGGTTTGCCAAACACCACCAAAGTGTAACATGCAGCCCTAATGAATGGGAATCGCAAATGAGGGACTGGCATATACAAACACAGGCTGTCTGAATAATTCCATTAGAAAACAGTCAATGTTCATTTGGGCCGTAATTAGGCCCCCTCTCCCAGAGACATGCTGGCCTGATTGATAGTCAAATTGCAGGAGATTGTGTTTACTTTTTCCATCCCATCTAGTTAGGAATTCTTCCTCCGTCTTGTGTCTCATGTTCTCGCTTTCATCCCTCCCCCAACTCCCCATCCGTCTCATGAATAATCCAACAGAATGACCGGAGGTTGATTCTTGGAAACAGGAAACACAATTATTGTAAACTCCAGGTACACCTCTCCGAAGGGCGGACGGGGGCATCAGCAGATGCATTTCCACACTATGGGTGTGTGTTTGAATGCTTGCTTCTAAACCCCTGTTAGGAATGTCTTGTGTCCTGTCATTGAACTGGCTCACTTGCTCCTTTCAAAACATTTATATTTCAGAATATTTTTCTGGCGTGAAGCGATTTTTGTGTTCGAGTTCTCTCTTTCAGTCGAGCTTTAGCAAAATATGTTTGCTTTATCCATGGCTGAATGACATGAATGTTTTATCTGCGAAAGAAGGCGAATGGCATCATGGTGTCATCATGATCCTTGAAATCTGTAGCCTTAGGGCAGCACATAGTACTTGCCATGTTAGTGTTTTTGCAGAGGGGGAGTGTGCCTTCCAGTGCAGTGTTTCTTTTTGCAGTTAACATATGACACACTATTTGAGAGCAGGATGTTGTTGGGTTTTTTTTTTTTTGGCACCAAGTGGGTGGCATTGCCTTAACTGCTATGTTGGATGGCATGTGCTGTGCTGATAGCTTACTTCATGATGAGTCCACCTTTGCAACATTAAGCCTTCGTGATTACATCTGGTCTTAAGGTGAGTCAAAAATCAAGTTATTGTAATAAGCTGCCATTTCCTGGATCTCTGCCGTTTCCCCATTTGTGCAGGAAAAAAGGCAATAAAAATAGAGAGCGGGGATAATCTGGCATCCTATACTTTTGGTAGTGCTTTTCGTAAAGGCCTCGCGATGGCAATTTTGATTTCCTTATTGTTCGCTCAGGATGGGTAAAGAAAAAGGCAGCCTGCATGATCCAACGGCAGCACACTCAGCCTGGCATGTGCACAACCGGAGTGTGTTGGCAGCGCCTGCAATAATGACTTAATATCAGCCCTCCCACGGCAGAGCAGATGAGAGCACAGGTGTGCAGATTGTCCCCTGTCACATGGCACTGCAGGGGCCCCACACGGCATTCTCCATTAGTTAACCCCCACCGGGCCATTATTATATATAATAACATTAACACACACACACACGTATATCTATATATATGTTTATTTATATTTTTGATGTATAGTTTTTGTGTTTGCATTCCTCTACTACAGTAGCTCTTCCTGGCTCTTTCTTCATACGACGCATGTGCAGCACGTTGCCTCTAAGCCGTGGAACCCTGTCTCAAATTCCTGCCATCAGCTGAAGGCACGCACATCTCTGCACCTCTCTTTATCTTGCTCTCTTGCTTGCTTTCATGCTCCCTCCTTCTTTCTCCTTCTCACACGCACCCACGCTCTCACATGCACCTACATAACAACATTGTCTTGCACAAACACAGCAGGGGAGAGGAGAGGGGAATGGGCGATGACTAGCGATGGGAATGTGCTTTAGCTTGAATCTCATCCCGAAGCCACCCCAGCTGAGCCAAACAAGGCAGAAGGACCCAGGTGCTGTTTGGGCTGTGCATGCACGGTTCCGTCAACAGGTCAGGGGGCTTTGCTGCCTGCACTTTGTTCTTCCTCACTAACTGCAGCAGCCTGTTGTGTGTGTGTGTGTAACACCAACCCTATTTTAATCTCATTTCAGTCCTGCTCTGTTCTGATCTACCTCAGTCAACTAAATGTGCTCCAAATAGAAGCAAGAAATAGCTGTTTAAACAACCTCGTACCCACAAATCAAAGTCACAGCCATTGTTTTTTTCACACCACAATAGGCACCATGTTCCCAGATCTCAGCAGTTACTTTGGTGAGTACAGTGTTATCATAACTGGTAAAACAGACCGCCAATTCTATGATAATGAGCCTCAAGTTTGAATAAACTGGAATTATCTTTTAACACGCTTCATTTGACACACCTGTGGCACACCGCGGGTGAGAGATGGGAAGTTAAGGTGACAGGGCACAGGCGCACACTTTTTCATTACAATCGCAACAGTATACGTTTGCGTGATATAAATTCCCGAACCTGTCATACAAGTTCAAATTCAACAGCAAAAACCTCAGCGAGCTGATCCGACTTGCTGCCGCAGGTTGTATGCCAAGTACACCTGTTTTGGCTCAAAAAGTACAAACGATGTAAAACAATAAGGCGTCATAACATGGATGTGTGCTTTCGATAATTACAGCTGAGAGTGTCATCCTCCGGGGAAACAAAAGTATGAATAAACCAATGATAATTTATTTTACTAGGTGTAACATAGATTTTTAGCATGTAATAATCATATAATCATTATATAAGAAGTAGTTTGTGAGTAGACATGTTTAAAGCAACATGTAATATAGGTTTAGATGCATCTTACAACAATAAAATCCTGAATAAAAAGTATTACAGCGCAGCTCAAGACAATATTAGACACTAGACATAACAAATGTCTGCATGATACCAGCATGAAAGGAGCAACAGGTCAACTGTAATGTCTTCTCCAGGAACATAAATGCTTCATTTCCGTCTTTTATCATCTCAGTTAAAGATTTTTTTGCAGAGCTATTGGATTTGCTAAGATGTGTTTGAAGTCATTTGCGCTGTCAAGATGATTCTCTAAGCAGCAAATTTAGCCCATCGCAAGCAGTGAGTCAGCCAGGGAGCCGAATGTGTTCAAAGCAGTGGATGTACAGTTCCTAGAAACGTTTATTTTAAGGTCGATGAACAGAAACATGACTTCACCAGTACAGACTAAATTACCTCTGGCAACCATTACTGGGATGTTACACAAGGCCTGTTTAAACCAATGCAATTAAAAACTCAGGCTGACAATTGTTTATCAGTTAGGGAATTTCATGACACAGCTATTATGTCTATTTTCAGGAAAAGGGTGCACACATTCAGCTGCTGAGTAGTGAACAACTCTAACGGGGAAGGCAGTACCATGAACGGGGGTTATGTTTCCATATAGTTATTCCTTTTTATTACACATTTTTAAATGCACCTGATGACATTTTTCCGTCACTCAAAAACAGAAGCAAAGCTAAATTGTCCTGCGACATAGCTTCAAAGAAGTGCGGGGCCATTCATGAAAAGGCCTGTTCTTTGAGCTTGTCCAAACTTGTTTGAGCGAACACTAGGAGCTGACTTATTTATTGATTCGTGTGTGTGTGGATGGAGTGGAGTGCAGCTGTAGCCTCTGTGTTATGATGTTGCCCATGTGGCTTTCAGACTACATAAATATTGACATCCCTGTGTGAGTAGTAAAGTACAGGAATTTGCATACCTAAACACAAAAAGAATATGATTTTTGAATTACGTTCAATTTGGATGTACTTTAAAAAGATAGTGGACGTAGGAGCAGGATGTGAAATTTGCTAAATTAAGTTTCATACTGACAAAAACCTCCACCGACATATAAGACCATGTATCGAACTTTGATGTTTTGATGGATGTTGTGTTGATTATTTATTATTATTATTATCAGGTTGATCACTGGTCACAGTACATTAGAATTGAGTCAGCAATCATTATTGTTTTATTCCTATTTAAATAAATACGCAGTGGAGTAATTTTGATTTTCTTCATCTGGTAAAAGGTAGAATACGTTTCCAAGAAAAGTAACTGCCTGAAAAGAGCCCAACTTCCTATTACCACTTCTGTATGACTGTATTTTTGACTAACTGATAATTTGACTAACCTTATGCCATGTTCAGTACCTCACAGCTTCACAAATGTATGATTCATATCATCCGTAGCAGAGCTGAGAGGATTGTGGGTGTCAAATTACAGATAAGCTTGAAATATGAAAGACTGTGCATGGAGTTCATTACTGGGCATGTTACACATTCAGAAATAGTCCTCAAAAAGATCAATAAAACTAGAGGCACTTTTTGATGTGTATGGTACGCTATAGATATCTAGCTATATGTCACCTTGTGCTATTGAAATATAGGCTTGTAATAACTACATTCACCTGAAGTGAGCTAAAAAAGAAATCCAGAAAATGTAGTTTGCTTTTCCAACGAAACACAGTGATTATGGAGATACGAGTGTACTTCCCAGAGGTATGTATTTCATACAGAGTGTACTAATATGAAAGAGCAGAGTGCATGTGCATGTCCTTACAAATGCTCAGGAAACGGGGTGCTGTACACATCTGCTTATATTCTGTGCTAATATTAGAATTTTAACAAAGAACAAACAGGAGGTCTGATCACTTGACACATACATGCTTAGTTAATTTCTCAAAGATGTAGGCACATTTACTACTACTAGTCCATAGTACTAACACATGAATAAAAGAACATAATGAAATAATGAGCAATGTACAGTCTACAAATGTTTCCATGAAAGTTCTAAGGATCCTATTTCATTCAGTATTCATTACCATTTTCTTTCTGTAGCTTGGGGGTATAAGTCATTTTTTCCATTGAGCATAGATATCGTCTATGACGGGGTTCTCCTGAGCCACCATTTTCTAAAACTTATTTTTTTTAGCTTTCAGCCATAAAGATCTTTTTAAGATACGTGCAGTATCACTTTTAAATAACAATCTAAAATACGGAAATAGAAAAGGGATATTAACCCTGCTATCTTTGCAATTAAACATCTTCCCAGACAGGCAAGTATGGGCAAGGCCAGTGGGCACATGGTCCTGGTCATGTTCTAACCCACACTCTCTCCAACAATGGTACTGGGACCCAGTTCATTTAGATTTTTTCTTGGCCGATTTTCTTGGAAAAACAAAAGTTTGTAGAACAGAACTCCCCAAGTCAGGCAGTTACACTGGCTCTACCCAGCTAACCCTTTCTCTTAGGAAAGACATTTATATACTAGTTTGCAACAGAAAATACATCTCAAAGGGAATGTAATGCTGTCCAGATAAATTTTATTAATTAACCTATTAAATTAGTTGCAAAGTGTTGATACTGAACATACCTGAAAATCCTTCACTGAAAACATATTTCATTCCTTTTCACCACACTATGCTCCTAGTAACTAAAGCATGATGAAACCTTTTTTAAGCTTATGTTTAGGCACTCAGCACTAAGGTTAGGGACATACGGTGGTCTAATACGGAAAAAAAGATGAAGATGACAGTTGATACACAACACGACGTGTTTACGTCACCATTTGACCAAAACCACAATCTTTCCCGAACCTTAACCAGAGTGCTTTTGTTGCTTGGATGTAAAAAGATGCAAACCTCAGCCTACGATTTGCACAGCGGCCATACAATCTGACAACCTCCCTTACGGACTCTCTGCCCTTAAAAGAACTTTGCCACAGAACATATTCCAAAAAGCAATTATGTATTTTTCAGTACAAATTAGTAAAATATAAAGGTTTGTAGGAACACGGTGCACCGCACCGGCTTGCAGCTTCTCCTTCAGTTGACTTCCAGTTGGGTTGTTGTTTTTGCTCAATGACGTCGTTGTACAATATTTGTTTCTGAACCCTTTGCTACATTAGTTATAAGCATTGAATTATATCTGAAAAAATCCCAGATGACGGCACTATTAGATAAAGTTTTAAGTTTTAGTTTCCAATTCTCCATAGCCACAGCTTGACATAAGGGTGGCAGATCACAGAACACCCACATTGTATGAGTCATTCCAGTCATTTTGGAAGGCACTGGCAAACTACCTACAATATTTTATCGTCTGTGTTTAAAAACCTGTTTTAAACCTCACTCTTTGACTTTGTCTCTATTTTCCCCTTTACATCATGTGGAATGCACTCCCCTACTTTGAGGATACACGCAGATCTATTTTTATTTTTTTTAAAGGAAAATTATTGAGACAGTCTCTGTTTTCTCAGGGTGTAAAGAAACGGACTCAGATGACACACCCGCTTCATCAGACTAATTGCCCTTTCTCGCAACTATGCCACGGGGGGATTTGTACGAACCCACGAGACATCAAAGACAAGCATCATCTGCTCATCCCTATATCCCCTGTCTCTTTAACATCCCTTCTTATAAAAACACTGGTCTGGCTTAATTGACTTGGCCCCATCCAGAGTAGCTCTTCCATATTACTGAAACCTAAGCTGCTTGTGAGTGTCATGAGGGAAGCCAGCAAGGAGAAGAAAAGAGGGAGGAAATATTCTGCGACAGCTCCGCTCCCCCGAGCCCTTATTGTTCTTCCAACAGCACCATTGGCTGTGAATGGAACATTTGGATGATTAAAGGGATTTGGCGGTGCACTGTGTCATGTTCCTGTAATCTCTCAGATGATGGATTAGGGGTCTGCCATGTCATACTCCCCTAATCTGGCCCCGATGATGTCTGCGTGTGAGTCCCAGTTGCCTCGACACCCACGCCGCCTTCAAAGAAGCCTCTGCTGCCCTGGAGGAGCAGTTTGACCCAGTCAGCCAAATTCCCCATACAATAACATTGCATAACCCGTTCATAGGCAGTGAATGCCTGGCACTTATCTCTCTGCATTCCTAAACTATAGCCATAATAGAGCAATTGTTAAATATACTCATTTATTCCTCTCAGATTGTATTCTTAGACATACGATAAAAAAGGAGGGTGGTGATAGATGGAGCGATGCTATGACTATTCAGATTATTTTTAAACCCAAGGGAGGGCCACACTTGCCGGCTGTCATAATGCACATTCTTTCGTGACACCGGTGACTTGGCTGGACTGTCTCTCATGGGATTTTGAATATGATAAAGTGGAATGATATTGAAATTAATAAGGTGAAAAAGACAGATGTGAGCCTTGGCCTTTGCTTTTTAAGTGACTGTCATCGCTTTCTGAAAAGCTTCATAAGGGGAAAGAAAGAGAATGAGGGAGAGAGTGAAATAGAAAAGGGACAGAGGGGATGAGGCAAGAGAATAGCTTTCCACTACTGCCGCCCCTAACAATAGCCCTGTCATCTCCTTCCAAAGAGCAGATGCCCAGGTTCCCGGTGGCATCTCCAGAGAGAATGTCAGGGGAGAAATAAATCTCCCAGCCAATTTATGTGAGGAAGGTGAACTTTTTACTAGCTTTCCATGGTAAAGGCAAGATGGGAAAATCACTGACAGCTCTGAGTGGAGATTTTCTTTCTTCTTTCCTAGTTGACATAGCATTTTTATTCATTGGACCTCCAGAATGCACTCTTGTGCAACGTTGAGGTGAAAGAGAGTCAGAAACAGTCCATGTGAAACTCCCCAGACAGCAGAATGGTAAAAAAAAAAAAAAAGGTGATTTTTTTTTACAAAAGAGCTTGAAAACCCTGCTGATCAGTTGGCTCCTTTTTTGCAGCAAGATCCCATTAGAGGCAAGCTGTAAATACTCATGCAAGTGCCTGAAAGAGCACATTGCATTACCTATTTGCTGAACAAACATGTGACCCTCACACACTTCTTTTTTTCCCCGCAGTACATACAATGTGGTATTTACCTCAAGCAAGCAAAGAAAATCAGATGGCAAACTGAGGCACATAAAATTAACTGTAATGGCCTACGTTTGTATAGTTTGTTTTTTCCACAATCTTACCCACCATGACTCTGAAAAACTGGAAAATATTCAACTGAAATCATTTGGTTTCCTGGAGCAAAACAAATTTTTGGTTGCTGCAGGTCTGACTGCCTTATTCATGTCTGCACTCTAAGAGCACACTGTAACACCAGTGAAAGGTGCTTGGGATTCAGTGCACGTGCAACATATTGATGTATCATTGCATGCCAAACAAAGCAGTTAATACCCTTGAAGAGGGGTGAGGAGAGAACCAAGAATCCTGCACATGTAATTTACAGGATGAAAGAGGAGAAGAAAAGGTTACAGAAATGTAGTATGAGCTGATAGAATAGTGCCACCTCAGAAATACCATGCAATGGAGAACACCCATAATTGTTACTCTTCTAGAGCAAAATACATTGGAACAAGGTAAAAGATTCTGCAGCTGTACTAGCCACTATGTAAAGCTGTGCATGCTAACATGCAATGACAGTCCTAACACGCTGATCTTTAGCAGGTATAATGTTGGCCATGTTCACCATCTTAGTTTAGCATGTTCACATGCTCACATTTGCTAATCAGCACTAAACACAAAGTACCGCTGCACAGCACAGCTTTCTACGTATTGGACGAATAGAAATGTTGACCTGATGATAGAACTAAATGAAAAGTTAGGGGATCCATTCCCTGACATTTCAATTACAATTACAATTCATCCTGAGGGGGGGGCATGAATGTGTGCACCAACTGTCATGCTAAGCCATCCAATTATTGTGGAGATATTTCAGTCTGGGCCAAACTGGCCAATCGACCGACAGATCGATTTTGCCGTCCATGGCGACATTCTGCCATTACGTTGCCAAAGTGAAAAAGACGAGATTTAGCACTTCTGAAGTTGATGTAGCACTCGCCACTCAAAACACAAAGAAAGGAAAGGTTTGATTTTGAACTCACAGATTGGTGCTCTCCCAAAGTACATCAATGCTACTGGGTGTCTTGATTGTACCACATTATCTTAGCAATTCATTATAAAAGGAAATGACAGCAACATCTTGTCAGACTGTGGCTGAAGCTTCCTCAATTACGTGAGTGTCTCTATTTCCAGATTTAGGTTTAAATAGATTTAAATAGATTCTAACAGAATAAAAATAACTCCAGACAGCTAATATGAGAAAGCAATTAATTAATGTAAGCAGCCTATATAATATAATATATATAATATATAGTGAGACATGATGTAAAAGGTGTATTCTGGAGATGCTCTGGCATTTTGTTAAGAAATAAGAAGAAACTGAGGCTAGTTAAAGTAAAAGAAAATCCAAACTTTGGTAGACTTTTCTCTAAAAATGCATGCTTTTATGAATGGGACCACTGTGTGTGTGTGTGTGTGTGTGTGTGTGTGTGTGTGTGTGTGTGTGCTGGTATTTTAGTGCATGTCTCTGTGTTTCCTGTGGTATGAGCCAGGCTGACAGCCTTGTATTGTACCGGAGGGGTTCACACAACTATTTCAGCGACTACTTTGACTTTTTCAGTGATGACGAGACTTTGCACTTAAGAGCATAACTCTCAGGTCTCACCGGGCAGTGCACTGAAGATATTTTGACAGTCACTACATGACTATGTAAGATGTAGTGAGAAATGTTAATTAGAAAAACTGCTTCCCCATCTCTCTGGGTGATGACTCAGTGGCAGTCAAAAAGAATGCGGTAAAAAAAACAGAAAAAACAAAAGCTGTTGTGCCCAATTTCTTTACAGGAGAGCTTTCCCGCCCCCTCATGATTTCAATTAAACTGAATGGGAGCCTTGGCCTTACTGCACAGGAGAAAAGTCAAGAGAAATCCAGAAAAATAATTAATCTTTGTGACACTTGCAGAGTTCAAGTGGAAAGCTGGTGCAGAGGAGGTCTTATTCACATCCATCCTGTTCCATCTGTCCTGCTTGGTGGAGTCTTCTGGTCCCCCGAGAGGGTCTGCCCGCTACCATGGCGCACGCTTGGTGCAAGGATCTGCAGTGCCGGCTGGTTGCCGGGCAGAGTTCAAATCTATTTCTGTCTGTTGCGGCACATTTTGGGGTGGCTCCTCCTCAGCAGGATGTCAGCTATACCTTTAAGGGTGTGCAGGAATGTAACACAAGCTGCCAAGGCACTACCAGAAAAGTCCATTCTCTTTCTGTTTTAATGAGCCCGGCCCATAAACAGGCATCACTGTGTCGGCACGAGGAAGCTCATTAGAATGTGCATAAAACATAAGGTGGCAGGGAGATGTACGAATGGTATGCTGTCCCCCCATCCAAGGTGGTGTTATTATGTGCATATCATTCCATCCTCGGCCAACATATTCAATGTATAATATTCAAATGTACATGAACCTACTTCTTATAAGTCCCTCTCACCTTGTGGGACTGTCCATGTGAAACCGATGATGAGCCTTTGCTTTATCTGTTAAACATCATGGCAGCATATTTACACTGAGCCAGAGGTTGTTTGGTAGCCTTCATACAGCGCATGCTATGTGTCTGGACGACAGGCTTATTCTCTCTCATTTGCCCTTTTCTCTTACATATTTCCACAGTGCTGCATCCATGGAATTCACTGTCATTATCCCTTGAACACTGGAGGAACGTTTTCATCCAAGAACGTTAGACGTACTGTAGCAAATTTACTGCATGTCGGGTTCTGCTCACGTCTTCCAAAAACAACCCACAAGCATGATTAAGACTTTGGTTAAGGCTAGAGAAAGATCATGGTAGTGGTAAAAAAAAAAAACCTAGCCTCGACTCTTGGTGGGTAGGAGATGGGATGTGAAAAACTGTCGGACACAATGTGCTGGCAATTATTCTTGCAGTCTGTGTTCCAATTTATCCCAATGATGTTCTACGTGCTCGAGTTCTTCCACACCGTACTCACTTTGCGCACAGGGGAACGGTCATGTTGAAACGGGAAATGGATTTCCCCTTAATGGGAACTAAGGGGGGTAGCTCAAACCATGAAAAGCAACCTTAGAAATACAAAAGTATAAGGACAGGCAAATCCACATACTTTGGCCATGCGTGTTTTTATCATTTGGCTGAACCAACCCTTTATTACGGGTCCTACGTCCAGGCTTATTACCTCTATCTTTGCCTTCTTGTTTGTGTCTGTGTTTGCACAATGCTGCAGCCATGGCATTCACAGTCAATACTCATTGAACACTTGAGGACCATTATAGACTAAGCACTTTAGATGGGGCAAATTTGCTGCATGCCGATCGTCCGGTTCCGCTTCCCTCACCTCACTATTTTAATGACAGTATTACGCTCGTCTCCATTACGGGGCAATTTGTTCTAATTCAAAGTGTATTGTTTGTTCGGCGGTGACATGCAGACCATGTTGGGACATTGTTAATACTGTTGGAAGGCATTGCTTTTTAGCCAGTGTGTGCGTCTGCGTGATGTGTGTGTCCATGTGTGAGTGAGTGTCTATGTGATATACCATTGTTTTAGTGCCCACGCTCGTGTGTATGCATGTGCAAGCGTGTGTGTCCACTGTGGAGACCGAGCTCTCCTCTGGACATGCCAGAGGGTGGCTCAAGTGATAGGATACACTGCTGCTGTTGGCCATCCTTCTGAGATAATGTCATAATGGGGGGGGGGGGGGGGGGGGGTACACAGGTGGCACATTGGTTTCATGTCCTACAAAATTTTATTATACAAAAAAAAAACGCACCCAAGCGGTCCTAAAAACCCCTTCCAGTATCACAACTGTACGCATATTTTGAGATGCACTGAACTTCACTTAATTTTATGCTTAAAGGCATCTGAAAATCC
>JAVQJF010066094.1:0-14798 GCA_036023855.1 Gadopsis marmoratus | reverse complement strand
ACAGCTGCAACTGTGGTTTATTTTCCATCGTGGATTTTTTTTAAAATTATTTTCTTGATAACGCGATAGGCCTAAAAACAAAGTTGTCATGCATGTCACAATCCCCCCCCCCCCCCCGATACCAAGGTGACGTTTCAAATGGCTGGTTTTGTTCAATCAACGGCCCAAAAGTCCAAAGACATTCACTTTACAATGAAAAGCAGCAAATTAAAAAAAATCTAAAAGTTTCCCGAAGCGATTAATTATTAAAATATTAGTCGATTTGTTAATCTCTTATTTTGTCTACATTTCTCTGCAGAGCAACAAAGCTGAACAAACCATCTCCTACTCCTAATTAAATGTATGAATCACAGCAGTAAGTACAGCACAATATGCAGGAGTCACAGAAGGCAGCAAAATAGCCTTTCGGATTCATAGAAATTTTAAGCACTTTCCCATTTTTGTCTCTGCCTCTTAAAAACACCAAACATTGCTCATCGCCGTTCAAAGCCTCCCTGCGTGCACTTTAATGTTTTATCTCATTGTTGAGTGCTGAGCCTAACTTGACTCGTATTTTCTGGACAAATCCAGCAGGTTTACAAGGAGCATGACCCCTCATAACCTGATCAATTCAAATCTATCAAACACGAGAAACGTTATCATGGTGTTGTGGAGAATTTCAGCTTTTAAGAGGAAAAAAAATAAATAAATCATCAAATTCGAAAAACCCCCACACTTCCCTGATGATAACCTTTAGCTGATCTGCAAATAGCTGTTCTATGTTGATTCAGAGTACTGCCAGCGAGTTAATAAAGGAGGACAGAGATGGAGTCCGTGTTCGGCAGCAGGAGTGCTTTCTGATCTACATCCCCGCCCGCCACTGCAGTGTGAATAAATACAGACACAGCAAAATGAGTCCTGAAGGGTCACACACAGCAACATATCGGATATACTTAAATCAAAGGCTGTATGAGGAAATACCCAAACTTTCTTTAAAAAAAACCCCACCTCAGTAATGTAAAGTTTGGGCTTTCAAATTACAATGTTTTTTTTTTTTTTTAAGAAGCTGTATCAACCGTATACAAATACAAAATAAAGTGCAAGTTGCTTGGAAAATAAAGAGAATTTGATCAACGTTACATTCTATTCAATGACAATTTCAATAAAAACGAGGACTGGAGAGAGCAACGTGAATTTATGTGCATTTGGTTCCTTGAAATTCTCGCCAAGGACAGTTTTCCCCACTGTTGAAACTTTTTCACTCCCACCCTCTGGCTTTTTTAAAAAAAAAAGAAGCCCAACGTGATCTTGAACAGACGTTTGTGTATTTTTGTGGCTAGTGTATAAAAATGCAAACAATATATCTAATATATCTTATCATGAAAAGAATCATGCATTTGTGCAGAAAGGACTGTGCTTCCATCTCGCCGACGAGGCCAGTACAGCGACTGTCAAAAGCTGATGCTGTTAGAGAGAAAACCATCAATATGGAGCTGAGTGGCAAAGATAACATTCTTTCAAAACTTACAGTGCTCAAGTTCAGGACATGTATTAAAAGCAGACTAAAGGCAATAAGGATGAATAATAGAATTATCTCAGTTCACACATACATACATCTCTGCTGTTGTCATGACAGCAGGGACCTTTATAAAGTAGCGACAAGAGGATCTTCTCATGGAAACAACAGCGGCAAGGCAACCGACTCAAGGTGACAGTGGGAGTGGTGAACTGAAATGATCTTCAACGCGTGTGTGATTTAGACCTCACCTTTTCAAAATA
This sequence comes from Gadopsis marmoratus, assembly GCA_036023855.1. NCBI lineage: Eukaryota > Metazoa > Chordata > Actinopteri > Centrarchiformes > Percichthyidae > Gadopsis > Gadopsis marmoratus. The sequence goes on along the minus strand of JAVQJF010066094.1, from coordinate 13,040 downwards.
AAATAAATGTGGGAAGGACAAATAACTGCAACAACAACCTTGAAACATAAACCCTCCTCACATAATGGGTCCTGTGGAAGTAAACAAACTAGTGGAAAAGCAGCCAGCACATAACAGATAGAACTGACAAGAAGAGCAATGCTCGTGTATTTTCATCACGGTCCCTTTCTAAGCCATTATATTATTTCAACACAAAAACAAATCCGTCATTCGGCCCGGCTGAAGTAGCAGCATGTCGTCACCTCAAGCTGAGCTGTTCTGAGGGGAAGGAGTGGGCGAACAAATTAAAAGCCAATAGGAGAATAGATTGTCTTCAGATGTGACTTGTGCATCGGCTTTTAGATGAGAAGCTGCTGCTTTTATATAGCTAATAAAAATAAGCTGCGAGTGATTAAATATCCATCCCTTTGCCTCGAGTATAGAAAGGTGTGTGCTGAATTTTGCATCAACTCGCACTATAATTCAGATGCAGGTTGAAGTCCCGCTTTTCCTTTTCTTGCAGTGAGATGTTTGCATTCAGCGCTCAGGTTTTTCTCATCTTACCTGCACATTTAATTTTAGTACTCCATCTTCCATCCATCTACTTTCCCCTCATTTGAATTTATCACCACGTTTCGGTAACTTTACTCCCGCTTGCTTATTTAACATTCACCTCCGCTAACAAAACAACATGAGGGATTTTGTTTGTGGGTTTGTGGGATTCAACGTTTGGCCAAATACTGTATATACTTTCTAAAAACAGGTATCCAACTCACAAAAGACATCTCTGGGCTTTAAGCTAACTTCTCAAACCTTCCAATCAATTAACTCCGCACCTGCCGCCTCTCTCTTTCTGCAACAATTATCTGATTTTTCAGCCTGTAAGATGTAATTACAGAAAAAAAAGTGTTTTACACTGGAAGTTACAGCATTCAAGCGGAGATGGGGGGGAAAGGCGTCTTGGTCTCTATTGTAGCTCTGATCGGGAGAATCTGCTTCTCGTTTCTACTGAAACTAGACCTTTTGTGCTACAGTGAACAAATACACATCTGCCCACAGTTCAGTGAACACACAGTTTGCACAGAACATTACAGTCACTTAGATGGGAAAACAGCACTACACTATTGTAATACACACAATACCTCCATCCACAGTTGCTCAGGAAGCAGAGTGTGCTTTAGATAGTTGCTAGTTGATTTTTTATTGTTTCCAAACAGTCCAGTAGAGAGAGAGAAAAAAAAAAAAAAACACACAAAGATGATGGGCATGTTGAGTGTTTGGGCCCAGAGTGCTTATGTGCTTATGCCCGTTTTCCTTGAATGTTTTTTTTTTTTTTTTTAAAAAGGCGATCCAACCTGCAGAGACTGCCCGTGTGAAGATATGGCACAGGTACACGATGGACCTAAGCGCTCGAGTTAATTCATGTGCATTGTCGCTTCTTAAATACAATAAACAGAAAGCGGAAGAACTGACCACTGCGTCAGGAAAATACAGCATGTAGAGTTTGTAATGGTGCGAGTGACCGAGATTCGGACATTTTACGGGAGAGTATTGATCATGTTGATGACGTAGAGGTCTCAGAAATGTATCGGTGCTCTCTGGTGGACAAATACTGTATATTTTGTCGTCGATCCTAGATTGTCCGTATTTTAATGTTATAATAATGCATATGTTGATCTTACACATTGTTACTTAACACAGCCATGGCAAACCCTGACAGGTATTTGCAGTTATCTTGGCTAATTAGACCTCTGCTCAGGTGATACTGGCATGTACAGACCATGACTGACTGACTCACTAGGTAAATGTAAATTGACTGCAAACATTAAGAAACAGTTTAACATTTTGGGAAATACTTTTATTCTTTTTTTATTGTCAAGAGTGTGTCGATACCACTCATACCACAAATGGTGACTTTGTATGTGTTACACAAATAAGACATAACATGTTAATTAGTGAGCTTTAGAGGTGCTGGTAGGTGGATTGAGGTGGACAGAGCTGCATTATCCATTTTCCCCTGCCTCCAGTATTCATACAAAGCTAAGCTAAGCGGCTGCGGCTTCATATTTACTGCACATACATAAAAATGGTTTTCAATGTTCTCATCTAACGTCTGGCAAGAAAGTGAAAAGGCGTATTTCCCGAAATGAACACGGAGGATTTCACTTATTTTACTTTTATGGGACTGTGTGGGGGCGTGTACAGACTGAGCTTGAGTGACAGTTCTGTGAATCTCCTGTTGCACCTGTTGGTGCAAATTATACCTTTATCATTCTTAACTGTACACACGGTCTACTGAGCTCATATGATTCCCAGCATCTCTCTGCACCAACTTCAACCTAAGCAGACGTCTAATCAGACAAAATAAATGAAAATACCTGTGAGGTGTGCAGGGCCTTTTAATAATTTGTATGCAAATGTAAGGAGTTGATATTTAATGTCGAAGAACTATGTTCCACGAAGACTTCAAGGACTAATTTTCCCTTATGACAACATCTGGTTGAAAAGTAGTTCAAACATAATGGATAAAATCAATGAAGAATGAGTTCATACCAGTTGTGGACCATGAGCTTCTGCACAGCCAAAAGGGCATTGTAGCGGACTAGCTGGTCCTCGTGGTGCATATGATTCATCACCAGCTGTTTTCCACCCAGCTGCTCAATCACCCTGAAATGGGAGGAACAAAAGGAATAATGGGAGAAAGCCTTTATCCACACAGAAAGCAGGTGCTATTTTCATGCTTTAGGTCATTCAGAGGTCCTGCACCAGGTAATCAAAACCAGCCCGACTGAAATCTTATGAAGGGTCACTGGCCTTGTGAAAGGATATAATGCTTTCAAAAGGAAAACAGACCTGCAAAATGCATGTGATAATACAGTAAATGGTGTGACTAGGCAAAAGAAAAATTAGGTGAAAGTACAGGCACTCTGGTGCACCCAAAATGCTCATGAGGATTGAACCTTGCGAATGCAAAAGGTGTTGCTCACTCTTCTAGTAGTAGTCCTGGTGAAATTTGGTCAAGCCTACGTTTGCTTTCAGCCCATTCGTCTAAAGGGCAACTGTACCAAAAGTGTGTTGTTTTTTTTCTTTTAGAAACATTTTTCACCCCCGTCACAAAAGAAATGCACTCAATTTTATCGAAGCTATCAATCAGAACTTGTGGCCCAAGTTATCAGAACCCATTATGTCCTCTTGCTGTGCTTTCAACTCCTCGGGAGCTGCTGCTGACAGGACAGCTGCTTCTTTGGACAGTGATGGAGGTTGGAGTCGGTGTTGGTAGAACAGACTGGATGCTTCATTAGTGCTTATGCACCGGTGCTGTCTTGCTTTTGATTTGGATTCCCATCAAGTGTTCCCAGGTTCGAACCGTGAGTGGAAGTAGTTTTTGAGGTAGCAGTGTGCATTGCTGTTTATCATAATGTCTCTTGATACCACCGCAATCCGGTGCCAAACTCTGAAATTCTACATGTTGAACGTGAATTGGTTTTCACAGAGAAATGCCTTACCGCTTGCCACGTGGGTAATGTCGCACATACTCTCCGACGTCGTGAGCTGCCACTGCTATGACTTGAGGATCATCAGACACCTCCAACAGCCTTGTTAAGATCCTTTTGAAGAAAGGCAGACAAAAGGAGAGGCATTCAAATGGAGAGGTCTGTCTGCATCAGAAGGAAAATTCAATCAAACCTTATTCATGCAGAAAATCTCTCAAATGCTTTTAGGCAAAGACATTTCTGAGGGATTCATAAAAAAAAAATAGATTAGCTGGGATTATCTTGGCTGAAGAAATGCAATCATCACTCTTAATGTTAAAACTGAGGTAAAACCCAAACTCTAAAAACTACATCCAAGGACACGAGTCATAAGGTGTCCTTTGACCCACGCTTTGCCTCACTTTGAACCCTGTGTTGTCACTTTTTCAGAGTTGGCCAGAGAGACTAATAAAAAAGGAGGGTAATTTAAGCTGAGATGATGCCTGAGTTGATTACAGAGAGAGGACAGTGATGGGACAATGAGATGGGATTTTCACTGAATGTCAATAGGCAAAACAGCGTGTGACTGGAATAACAAAGAACACAGAAACAAATTGATGTTTTATCTCCTGTGATCCGAGTCCTTATATCGGACACACAACAACAATGTTAAGAGGCTGTGCAATCATCAAACAAGGTGCTGGAGAGTGTGTGCCATTTCAGTAGCTGGCCTGGGATCGGTGTTAGAACAAAACCAAATGCAAGTGAAGGGTTTTGAATATATGTGACCAGTGACATTTAAAACTGATTTGAATCTAAATCTAAGAATGAATCTGCATTTCTTACTTTAGAATTCAATTTTACAACATTGGGTTTCAGTTTCAACTAATTAAAAAAAACAGTTTAAAACCAATATTATATATTTGGGGGAAAGTATCCAATATGCCAAAGCCAACAACAGGACTTAAGAGTCTACAGCCATGCTAGCAGCTTTGCGAGGCTATATTTAGGCACAGCGGTGCTATGAACTCAACGCTAAGGTCAGCTTGCTGACGCACTTGCAGTGAAAATGCTAATTGCGGATGTTTTGCAGGTATAACCTGTCTCGCTACAGCACATGCATCGTCTTACTTGAGGAGCTCGTAGTTCTTCTCGTTCAGGCGGACAGCGTTCTCGCGCCAGAACTTCTCAGACTTGTGCACAGGACTCCATTCCAGGCGGCCGGACTTGAGTTCAGAGCTGTACTCATCATATGAGCTGTTAACATATATATATAAAAAAAACATCAAGGACAGTCCAGTGATCTTGACTACTATTTGCCCCTCAGCAGAAAAGGCTACTTTCTTGTTTCTCGTGTAGAGTAGTTCATGAAACGTACAGCAAATGGTCAGTAATATCTAGAGGTACACGTGTAACCAATGCAGCTCTAAGAATGAACAGACATATGAATTTAGAAAATACACTAACTTCATAAAGCTTTACCAGACTCATGTACAATATATATAATGATTATATATAATAATTCTTTGAAAGAGTTGCTCCAAGCATTTGTTTTGAACCGTCTCTCTGTAGCAGAACTACTTCTGACTGAAAATTAAGTGTTTGGTAAACTATAGGTGACCTCATGTTATTCTTGAACTGGAGTCTGCTGGGTACCTGAGATCCTGCACACTCTCCCCCAGCCGCTCAAGCAGGAACTTAATGTCCTCGGTGATGTCCTCATCGTCGTACTTCTGCTGCTCCAGGTTCTCGAGTTGCTTCAGCACCTTGCACTGAATCATGGCCAAAGCGTACTCCTGCCGAGTCTCCCTCTCCGCTGACTTCTCCAGAAGATTCTGCCACAGAGAACAGCAGCGTGAGGAACGGGCGTAGTTCACCGATTACTTCACTCATACGTGGGCAGTTCGTTTGAGAAGACATTGTGATGAACATTTTCTTTTACTAATTTCTGACATTGTGTAGACTAAACGACTAATTGATTAATGAAGAAAATACACGATAGATAACCGATAATGAAGATGACTGTTGGTAGCAAGCCTAACATAATATTTTTAAATCAATTCAACAATGTGAAGCTACTTTGTAAAAGATTAATTTGTCATTCTTCTGTCACATTAAATAATGTTATCAAATAACAATATTACTGTAAATAGGATTGAGCGATATAATTGCAGAAACTCACATTTTCTCATACTATTTATATTTTGGCAGATGTAATGTGACCATTCAGTCAACACAGCAGGGAAACATAGATCTTTTGGGTATTAACCAAAAACAGAACTTCCTGTCTAATTATTCCAATTAAATTAAATTAAATATGCTGTGATAGAGGGTTTGTGATGGTAGATAATGCATTTCAAAAATACACCTCTTAAACCATGATTCAGTTTCAGGTGAATGAGGTGTGAAGAGGATGAAGAGGTGTCCTGCAACAAGAACACAGTGTTCAAGTATTGTAAAAACCACTTCTGTAGCAAACTCTCTGGACAAAGTTCCAGAAACAGGCTATAATGGAGAGAATATTCGGCTGGGGACATTTTGGAGCGACACAAAAGAACAGTAGCTTCGGCAGTGGGACTGAGATAAAGAAAAACCCCACTCCATCCTCTGAATCCCTTAAGTCACCACTGAGGGCATATCTGCAGCCAGCTACAAATATCTGACCAATGTTTTCTCGCAAGAACCTGTGATGCGTCAGCATCCTTCTCAAGTAGAGCGAAAAGGCAAGAGTCACAGCAAATGTTTAGAGCCTGCTTTCCTTTGAAAGCATACGGCCAAAATAAATGTCGTGTTTTCTGCAGCCTAACTGAATGTGTTTTTTTCAAAAATAGAAACAACTTTTAGTGCCAGAGCTAGGTTGGGGGCGAACACATCACAAACACAGTAATGGTGCCTTTGAAGATGTGTTCAAGGACTTCCAGATGGTCTGGATAATTAAAGTCACATTGCTAGTCCCATGTGGTGAGCAGAGTCATTTGCATAATTAGGACATTTGGGAAAACAGCGACATGCAGGACAAATGTGGAATATCCTTGTAAAAAGATTTAGCAAAAAAAATAAAATAATTCCCGTTACGTGATAATCAAATTCCTCAACACTTGCATGACACAATACAGTGAGCCTCAACAGTATCTTCTTTTGCTGTTCTTCTTACGCTACGCCAAACACACTCACTGTGACGTAAGTTGAACGCCTCGGGAGAAAACCCACTCGACGTCAAGACATTTCAGGGTGTCCCTTCACTGCCGACCATTGCTTTTAATTAGCAGCGATATAGCACCAACAAACGTCTCTGACCAATTAAAAACCGGAGCCCGTTTCTTTTATGGGTGCATTCACAAAGGCTCGATGTGACAGCACTGCTGGCAGGAGAGGTGTGATGAATGAGCTTTGGGGGAAATTCAAAGCAAGAACATGTGCAGTCTCTTGAGGCAAACATAATACAGCGCAATATGTTATTTAAAATTTGGTCTCAAACTAATTATTTCAGTAAACAAAAGACACGAGAGTGGAAGTCCATCAGGAACGCAGATGCCTATTTACTGGGGTTACAATGACTGGCAAAATACTGATGGAAACTGGCTGACAGAGAACTACAAGCAACCTTAAATACTGTACCTTTCTTCAAGTTGGGTTTGAAAATCAGCTGCTGTATGAACTCATGTTTCAATCATGTAATCAACGCCATTTACCACTCCATTGTACTCTGAGGCTGTCTGGTGTCGCCGGGTTGGACAAAGCCAGAACATCACAGAAGCTTTTCATTCAAAAACCCCTATTTCCTCTATGCCATAATTCGTTGACTCGAGATGAATATTTTGTTTGGTATTCAATATGATGTGTGCTGAGGGTGGCACGGGTCTGCGGACTGTCGACTAGACGAATGCACTGTGTTACAGCAGAGGATTATTACTGTTAACAAAAAATATCAGTATGCCATGTTAACGAGGAGTGTCCACCTGCGTTAAATGGGTTCTCATTTGGAACTAAGAAATACTCTGGAATATAATATATTGATTTTCATTGTATTTCCCTCATGTTCCAGGCCTGTGTTGGTGCCCTGTCAGACTCACTACGTTCCTCTAGTAAAAACGCACCACAGCGTGATGGTAAATGGGGCCTCTGCCAGTCATTTAATTTTGTCAGAGTGTAGTACGGGAAATTCATTACCTGTCATAAACACAAAACAACAGACACAAGTCCAGAACACAGCTGTTAGGCCTAAATGAAATATTCAAGAGATGTTTTGAGAAATTACAGCAGCGAGCTGAAAGGGCAGCATAATCATAAGTCGAATTTATGTATCTTTTATGGGTATAGTTGTTTCACAGACTGCCACATCTGTCTGCTCTTGTTGTGATAAAGTATACAGCATAATTACATGCAAATTTTCAAAGTGCTGTGCAGCATTTGGAAAAATACACACGGACTGTTATCAGTATAAAAGTGCTGGCATGAAATTATGACTTGCAAACTACTGCAAGCAATTTTAAAAATATTTGATAGCTCAAACTTTTCCACAAACAAATGCACTTTTAGACCAGTGGTCTCCAAACTTTATCAAACCACAGCAACCCTTCAAAGTGCCCTTATTTCCAGTGACAGATCTTCCATCAGTTGCTCCGACAGGCACCTTTTCTGACTAATGTGTAACTGGAAAACCTGTTACTATCATCTCAGCTTCTGCTTGACTGCATATTTAACGAGGTCAACATATATTTCTTCCATTTTATACCCAACAGTGCAATATAAAACGTAGCCAATGTAAAAATTATTATACAGATGTACAGTAAAAAAAAACAAAAAACGAATCAACCAGTATATGAGAGAGCGATTCAGCCAGCGTGGTCAAAACATTTTCACTGAAAAGCGGCATTTTAGAGACACACAGATCGAGTGAGAAATTCTCCACATACCCTGAAGGCAGCCAGGATGATTCGAGTGACCTTCTCCTTGACAGACTCCTGGAGGATATCGGACAGCGCTGGCACGACGTTGTAGCGTCTCAACTGCTCACAGAGCTGAGGACTGAAGGCCAGGAGCCAAACACAGAAGATCATCTGGTACTGGAGCTGGAAGCCACACTTGTTGCTCAGCACCGCTGTGATGCTTAAACAGAAAAGAAAATTACATAAATAATAACAAAAAAATTAAATACAAACTAAAAATAGTGGGGACAAAAACAAAAAACAAACGCAAAGTGCTGGGAAAAGAATATATATATGTGCCACCCGTTTACAAAATGAGTAGCTTTCACAGCTGTGTGAAACCTACATGCTGCTCATCCATTATCTCCGATGATGGCTGAGAATGAAAAGTTCAGGCAGTCTTTAGATAATGGAAGAGTTGCTCAAAATAGAGAGTACTAATGAGTACAGCTGGAGAACGGGTCGTACACTCGCAGAAATAGCTGGTAAGTGCAGAGACGAGGAGCTCATAGATGTGCAATAATTATCTCATCCAAATGAATCAGTAAAGGTAGTTTTACAATACTGTAATAAGAAAGAAAGCATGGGGCCAAGTGGAGTTATTAAGCATTTGTACCAAAAGACAAATATTGAACCTTCTGCACCGTTTCTGCCATTAAAAAAAAAAAAAAAAAACACAGCTCGTTCACACTGTTCTTTAGAAACGTGGCTCAAAGTTCCCAGTTTGTGTCAACCTGGAGACCTTTATTGCATCATCCCTCATATATATTCATTGACGTCGTGTATGGTGTATTGTATATATGCAAGGGAGCAGTATTTGATGTCAATGAATTATCAAACTTACACTTAACTCAATGATTAATAATCTGCTATAAATAAAACACAATGAACATTCTTCTTTAGAAGAAGGATATCATAAACCATCACAACTCTGATTAATCAGACGTAATAGTCATATTAATTGATTATCATTGGCCTGTTCTAACAGCTTAGATGTTACAGAAGAAAATTAAATGCTGTGATTTTTCTAGACCGTGTAAAAACTGTGGGGACCCTGGAAATAAGGAGTCATTACTCACCAGTTGACGCCATCAGCTTCCACCCAGGCAAACCTATACTCATTGACCCTCAGCATTAGCTGAAGGCACCCAGCCACACACTGGACGTACTGAGAGCTCTGCAAAGGACAGAGGCAAACATTTAATCAAACAGAAGCAAGAGCCTCAGCTGTGTAATCAGGAAAACAAAATGTTAGAAGGTCAAGCACAATTAGTGTGCAGTTCTGAAATATGGAGTAGTTGACAAGCAGATACAGCTCATGGAAGAAGGCCAGTCCAAAACTTGCATTACTGCCTCCCATCAAACCCGAGGCATTGCACATGCAGTCTATAGAATTATACATCAACACATGCCAGATCACAGACCCAGTAGTACAATGCAAAGCAATAGCAGGGACAACAAGTGTTCCATCACACCTGAGCAGGATAATGTAAATTGAGATTAGAGCGGAGGAAGAGAGAGGAGAAAATAGAACACGTTAATCTGTTAATGAAAAGGAGGTCGAAGAAAAAGCAGAGAACTGCAGCAAAAAGAGCAGGCAGCAGTGACGACAGAAGAGTGGAGGAGAGGAGGTTACCTGGTCGGAAACGCAGAGGAAAAGATGATGTTCAGTTATTAGATGGCGCTCGTGTCAAAGGAGCACTCTTCTCAGAATAATCACACTATGCTTGGTAAAGTATGGGGCATAAAATGGCAGGATGCTGCTGCTGTGCGAGTTCTATTCCATATTGCCCTTGTCATCCTAATGTACAGAAAAGGCTGTGTACGTCATGCGCTTTCAGTCCTAAGGAGAAGTGGCTTACTGCATGCAATTTCCACTTGCACAGTTAAAACCAACCAGTGGCAGCAAACGACATGCTGTCAAAATGGAGACTTCCTCTAAACGTGCTCTAACACACTCAGGATCTGGAGTGAAAGAGCAGGGATGGGAGCGGTAAAGAGGGGGAAAGAAAAGATGTGAACGTCCAGTGACAGCTGACAGACGCCAGCTTGCACAAACCCTGCCATTTTCAGTTTTGGTTGGAAGTGCCAAGGTGACCGGAGATGCACTGCACTCATACTCACTTCACTGGGGGAAATAGTTCCTACTCCTGAGCCTGTTTCTGGACCTGTACCGTGTAGGTTCTAATGAGAAATAAACAAAAGAAACAGGTGCACAGTTGTTCACAATCCATCGCTTTGAGCTAATTTACAGTGGCACTGGACTACACAGTATGTGCTGTGAGCGCGACCACAACTCAGTGAGAGTGGATGTTCACTGATTCGTTGATTGGCTGTTGAGGAGAGAAGTTAATATCAAACACAATTTCAAGAAGTAGTTATAGATTAAGAACATATTTTGCAAAGAACAGACCGTTTAAAACAAAGAGACACTCTTGTTGGCAGAGCTGGTTACACCTGCATTGAAGAACACCTCCGGATATTTTTGAAATACTGGTGTGCAGCACGAAAGAAACTGGGAATCAATATTCAGCTGGTTCATCAGCCCACTCTTCAGCGTATACATCTGCCAAGCCAAAGCCAGCACCTACAGTGCAGCTTTCATGAGACCATCTCAAGGTCTGACAAGTCCTCTCAAACGCAGTATGAATAAATACATTACATTCATTCAGACACAGTTTTCAGCGTGAGACCAAACAATTGAATGTTATTAAGGGAAAATGAATAGATAGAAAGTAGAAATTACTTTGGCTGTTTAGATGATTAGACTCTCTGGGGGGGGGGGGGGGGGAGGGAACAAATTAAACTCCATAAGAGAAAGAAGAAGCTAATGTCTCCAGAGGCTGATGACCCAATGTCTAAGGAAAGAATAACCCACGACGTGATACATTTAAAAGAAACAAAAAAGTTTATTTATCTCAAAACTAATTAAACTGTATATACACACAGACACAAAATGTGATTATGTTGCCAAGAGTGCTGCCTTTCCTACAGCACAACCCTCAAAATAAGCTTTCAAATATGCATAAACTCCAGACTTCGTAATTATGCATAGTAATATTTATCTTGAAAGCTAAATGACCTTGACAAGAATAAATTCATTGATTTCTCCAACATGTTTTCCCTCACTGTACTGTAAGTCACTGTCACTGTAAGTCACAGAAAATGACAAAACAGACAATTTGCAAAAAGATTGTAAAATGACAAAAAAAAAAATTTACCAGCCCACATGGCAACATTGATGTCTCTGTTTCACATGCAGTTAATGGTTATTTTGTCTTTTAAGCAAAGACAATGGTCACCACCACTGTAAACTAGATGTTTAGATAAGATAGACTTCTAAATATCTTAGCAACAGAATTCTGACTTCCATACCTGTGAGCTGAGTTGACTTTTGATCCAGTTGAAGTAGTAGTTCAGGTCACTTCCCTCCATCAGATCGCGGCCCCAGGCAGCCAGCTTAGCGATGATCCTCGCCGCCTAATAAGAGGAGGAGGACATTTTATGCATGAACAGTAGAAATGCACAGCAAGGCCATAATAAACTGCAAAGAAACATCACAGTATAGCAGTGACAGAAATGGCAATCATGTAGACTCATGAAGCATTTCTTGCACCTCGTCCTGAAACTTCACACAGAACATAATCTACATCCCCATCTAAGTGCAAACGTGAGTGAGGTCAAACTATCTCTACTCAACTACCTCAAACAATTTCAGCTTGTAAAATGCCTCCTGTGGGCTGTGACGAGACAGGAACAAATTTGGTTCTCCAATTTCCTTCTTGCCAGGAGAGGATGTGTAGAAATATAGGGGCTCCAATTTAGAAATCAAGACTCAGCATGACAGCTGGACTGAGTTAAAGTGCTGTGTCACAGAATTGGGGGTCACATTAAGCCCACCTGCTGGATGCCATATGGTTGGTATTTTCAATTAAGCTGCAGGTGCCCTATTTAGCGCTCAGTTTGTCGTTGGGTGGTCATCATTTATTTGAAAAGGGGAAGGTTGCTTTGTGAGGAATTATAGATGCCCTTCTATGATTAGAAGCAGAGTCACATCTGTGAAAAAAATTCATGGTTGCGAGAAACGAAATTGAATTCACCATCTTATCTGTGAAAATAAGATTGGATTAATAAGCTTAATTAGCTCATTCCAGCTACTAAAAATGCCACACAGTAAGCATGGACGGCTTACATTGTGACGAGTCCTTCATTTGTATTCTTCCATACACTTAATCAATAACTGTTAACTCACCATGTGGACAGTAAAAAGGTCCTGACGATTCAGCATTGGCAGGAAGTAAGACCAGGCGGTGTTCTTGGTCTTTTTGGCGTAGTCGAAGAAGATGTTGACACGCTGATGGTTCTCCTGAGTCACAGTTGAATCAAGATGTTAGAATGAGCTCTTATTTGCTGCACAGCTGGAGTGGCTGGTTGACTGCACAGAACACAATCTACGTTTACAAGCAACAAATTGACATTTTCATGTCAAAGGGGAAAAAAACAGGCTTATGATGAAATGAAAGTGAGTTTCAAATAAGTCATGGTGTAAAAACAGTGTTGACAAAGTCTGATGTCTTCATTAAAGGTGCAATCTCCCCTCACAGTCTCCCCTCTTTTACCTCAATGACTGCTGGGATTTCAGGTTTTTTATTGCTATGAA
>JAVQJF010066086.1:0-12252 GCA_036023855.1 Gadopsis marmoratus | reverse complement strand
CCCCCGCCCCCCCCCCCCCCCCCCCCCCCCCCCCCCCCCCCCCCCCCAAAATAGGTTAACAGCATTCCAGACTGTAAGGCAATCCCAGACTTCCAAATCTAGGTTGGAGGTTCCTATGTCCTATACTCACCATACGCCAGATCATGAAGCCCGTATGAAGTTACCCTGCAGGCTTCAGGTTGTCATCATGCTATTTTAGAATCAATCATGATGAAACCATTTCCGAAAAGCCCTTAACTGAAAGGCCCACAAATAAAGCTTCAAATCAGGTAGAGACAGACCACCCTCTAGTTAAGGCCATTGCAAAGTGGTCAAACTAATCCTTAGCTTAGGTTATTGTGGATAAGTGACTGGTCAACCTCAGACAGGTACAGCATGATATCATCAGCATACAATGAAATACAGCATCTATGGTTGTCTATTGTGATGAATTTAAATTTAAAGTGCTTAATCTCACAGCTTGTGCCAGTGGTGAACGGTGGGGGGGGGGGGTATTTCCCCTCTGTAGCCTAAAAGGAGAAGACCGGTAAGGGCCTGTTAGTACTGCTGCTGTTTTAGTATATAAAGTTTTACCATTATAATAAAGTTTTCCCCAAATCCCAGTTGTTCAAAAGCCTTTTTCAGCAAAAACAAAGAACTGCACGACTCCGGCATTGTGTCAGCCATATCTATGATGTGAAGTAAATAGCACATGCTGTCAGCCTCGAGACGTCCCTTCATAAAACCGGTCTGATCTTCATTTTTTTATACCCTCCATTCGCATAGCTAAAACTTTAGCAAAGTTTTTTCCCCACAGATCAAGGACCAGATAACCTCAGTGCATTTATTTAAAAAACATTTGCAACTGAGCTTCCACCTGTGTGGCAACCTCATTTTCAAAGTTCAAATGGAGGTTAATCCTCATCTGATTCAGTGGTACCATCAATTTCTTACAGAGTACAGATAGTAAAGTTAACCAGACATGCTCATCCTCCAGTTACTGACTCAGGAGCAGCCCAGGGTTGTGTGAGCTCATCTCTACTCTTCACACTTTATACAGACAATTGTAAAACTGATATTCCAAATACACTTATCTTTACATTGTCAGATGATACTACACTGTAGATGATCCTAGTATTTTTCAGTCTTGTACAGATAAATTGGTGGAGTGGCATGAAAAGAATGAACCTTTTTAATCAAAAGAAGACACAAGAAATCATTGTTGGTGTTCCAGTGAACTCTTCTTCTCCACCTGTTTCTGTCCAGAACACACAGATTGAAGCTTTCCCCTATAAATATTTAAGTATCTATATGGACATTGTATTATCATGGAGCGCACATATAGATTATCGCTCTGTCAAACTGCAACAAGGCATTTACTTTCTTTGGAGCCAACAATCAAATCCTGTTTTCCGGTCTATAACACAGAGTGCTATGCAGTATGAAATCAGTACAGTTAAAGCTCTACTGGATAGACTGCTACGTATCTCCTCTAAGAATGTGGATAAACGCTTGAGTCAAGTTTTCAAACTGCGTATACTAACAGGATGTTATCTCTGGCTGGTAATGTTACATCAGACCCCTCATATTTTATTTGAAGATTATCAACTTTTGCCATCAAACAGAAGGTTTAGTGTGACTACACAGGCTCAACTCAACAGGTTAAACTCTTTTGTTCTTTAGTCTGTCAAACTGTTTAGTCAGAGTTTGGGTTCTAAATAGGCCTCAGTGGATTTATGGACTGTAAGGGCCGGTCTCATCCTTAACAGCCATGTATGATTTAGACTCGTAGTGTTTCAGCTTGCATCTACATAATATATCTGCCTTCTGTGATGTAAAATGAACTTGGCTTTTGCTAAAGTCAGAGAATTATATCCTGCCCTCATTTTTGTGACCTGATCAGCTTTAGTTTCTGAAAAAGCTGAAACTAGTTTTTCCTCAGACTTTAATAAGTCTTCCCATATCAGAATCTGTTATCTAGTGCTGTTTGTCAAGGAGGATGAAAAACAAAACGTTATCTCTAAGAAAACTTAAAATCCTCCACCCATGACCTGTGGGGTATACAGAGATTTGTCATTGAGGTTAATGAATTATTCTGCTTTCAATTTAAGTTGTACTATACCTTTTGATTGGATAAAAGTAATGAATTGAAGTGCCATGTACATGCAACTGGAGAATGGTCAGAAATCAGCCTGGGAATATCTGGTGCAGACATAAATTGCTGTGTAAAAAGATGATTACACAAGAAGTGCTAAATAAAAATGTATAACTTCTTAGAGATGGGTTGAAAACAGACCTTTCAAATCCAAATGTTTTATGAAATCACAAATTGATTTGGAAGACTGCAATGTTGAGACCCAATAGGATATCCTATCAGAGTCTTGAAAAATAGAATTTAAAGACCAAATGATGGAGACCAAAATGGGACAGTTACCGAAACTGAGATGTGTCTGTGTTATTGAAGGAAAAAAAGCAGGGTCAGCATTATTTAGAGAATATACTGTGACAATTAAGATCCTTTTAGTTTAACCAGAAACAGAAGTCTCGCTCTGAAATCTAGCAAGAGGTTGAGTTATTGCAGGAAGACAAATGGATCTTACTCTTTAACGGCCTCTGTTGGAATCCTTTCCATAATGTTGTCAGACACTTTGAATAACTCCGAAACTACATCCTCCCCCATGGATATTTTAACATCTCACACTGGTTATATGTTGACACCAACTTCTGATTATTTGGAATCCAGACATTCATCACGAGTGAAGTAGTAACCCCATAAAACTACAGCAGTAGCCTAGTAGTGCAATGCCATGTATGATAGATGTCAAAGGAATGCTAAATACATTTCCCAAAATGTTAAACTATTCCTTTAAAAATGTATTGAGTTGGATCAGACCATCTCATTCCTAGAGAAAATATTGCCACACCTTCAAGTTCTAACAGGTTCAATTAAAAACGTTAAAAAGACATTTGTAATACCAAACTGAAATACAGCTAAATGACATGAATTTGAAAATTAAATCCACCTGTAGGAATATCAGTAATAAATACTGGGCTGGCTTTTCAATACATTAACTAGAACATTTGTATGACTAACAACATCATTGTCGTAACTAAATTGATTCCAAAATGAGATATGTCAGGAAGCGTCCAATTCAGCTCAGCAGGTGATCATTTTTGCTTGTTGAACATTGTATGCTTGCCTTGCAGTAAGTAATAAGAGCAGTATGATGCAATGTTAGAAAAAGAGACAACCTTCTGAGTTTATACAAGCTGGCAAAAGAAGACGCAAACAGTACAGTCAACTTTCAGCAGATGTGTTTGTCTATTTTTGCATACATTTCTCTTTTCCCTTACCTTAATCTCAACCTAAATTTGCCCTAACCCCAACCACAGAGGTTAACTCCACAATAAACATTATTCAAAGTGGAAATAGAAGAATACCAAAACTGAAGTTGGACCTGTGTTCTCCAACTTCAGTTTTGGTATTCACCACCTGGACATGTTTAACCCAATAAGGTCTCTATGGAGTTGAAGTTAGTGTAATTTAACTAACTTTAAGCTAACTTCTGACCTGCTGGACCATAAGCTGGTGACATATCGGTCACTAGTCTGTGTCAACATCCTCAATGACTGAAGAGATATCTTAAAGAAGAGCATTCTGAATGAGCAATCACAGTCATTTGTCAACCGCTCTTTGGCTCCTGCTAAGCAAACTCTTGTGAGTGATTCTGAGCAAATGCTTACCTCAGTGTGGGACTAATAGCAACAGACCAAACTCTGTCATACATGGGAATTGTGTCTCTGGGGCAGCTGGAAGTCAAAGTCCAAATCTAGAAAAACAAAAGTCACGAGTAAGCACGTATGCATAAACAGACACACCATGATACGTAGACAGATTGATACTTTATTTATGCCAGAGGGGAAATTCACACGTCACCGCAGCAGCACACAAACAAACCACTCGGTACAAATAAAAGTGCAAAAACCAATGTCAAAAACAAGTACTAACATAAAAGTAAACAGTATGCCTTTTTAAGCATGTGCATGCATGCAAATTGCAGTAAGGTGTGCAAAATGTATGTAAGTTTACGATGAGTTGAATCTGCAGTGAAGTGCAACATGAAATGTTTTCTTGTTCCGAAGAATTGGAAATGTTTCAAAGCAATGAGGTTTACGTTCGTTAACGTTACGTGGATTGTAAAGACCATGGCAATGTGCATCACATTAATCACTGTGAATTGTAGAGGCATTCTGACCCGGGCTGTTTGGTCTCTGGATCCACTGATGATGAGTCCATCTTTAGAGTCCAGGCAGTTGACTTCCTGGTTATGACCTGATAACTCCATTGACATATCACTCCTCCTGCTGTGGACCAGGATCTTGCCGTCACTGAAACAGACAAAGGGGAGTTATTTTTAGCACTAGCCCGATATCTTAGCTGGCAAAAATATCCGGAGAACATGAGCCTTTATTGAGAGAATACTACTTTTCTTATTGTCTGTGGTATTCTAGCTGACCTTACTTAGTCAACAGTTTCATGCACAGCAATGAACAACGCATGCTGTGGTACAATATACAAACACTTGCTATGATGGAAAATATTTATCTTATGATCTGCACAACTTCTCCATTTCCTGGAAACCATATAATGTTGTTATTAAAATATTATGAGACAGTAGTTTACATCTTTGCAGTGCTGATCACCTATGATACATCTGTCTAGTGCTGCCATCAACAGGTGTCATCCAAAGCTGGGCAATAAATAAAAACCTCTCATCAACCACTTGTGTCAAGTACTTGTGTTGAACAGCATCTGAAACCCCCTCTCCCCATAATTATCTGTCGTCACAAGTGGGGACTGCAGTAAAGATTTTTTTTAAACTTTCCAACACAGACAATCCGACATTCACTTTACACAGTGACTGGTCAGCTGTGTTCTACTCGTCTCTCTCTCTCTTTGTTCATATTCCACACAACTACGTCTGACCCTTTGTGTGTGAACAATTGAGTGCAACACCATGGATTTTTCCCCAATAATCAGGTAGTGTTAGAACAGCAAATGTAAAATCTCTATGATCTCTATTGCTACTTATCAATGGCAGAGTCATTAAACATTTCTAAATATGAGGACACAAATTGTTACTGTAATACTGTTAGAATGCATGTTGTAAATGTCAAATAAAGTCACAAGGAAAGCAGGGCATGAGCTACCTTCCACCACTGATCAGGCGAGAGTCCGTCAGAACAAAGCGACAGACATCACCCTTGTGGCCCGAGTAGATTTGAAATGGGTTACGGCGGAGCCTCCTAGAGTCTTTGGGCAGATGGTATGCTCCAATATCAGCAGCCTGAGACAGAAACAGTACATCCCCATCCAGCTGCAACCATGGCAACAGTCTGAAGACAAGATATGCGATTTAAAAATGATGAGCGTAAAGCTAGTATGAATGCAAAGTCACCATGATATACTCCAGTACAATATGTCACAATGTGAAGAATACATCATGGGGACATGGATGGGGATATATACGCTTATTCGCTTTCTTTCCCAGAGTTTGATAAGAAGATAGATATCAGGTTAGTCAGGACATAGCTGTCCTAGCTTTACATAATGACTGGAAGCAGGGGAAATGGCCCGAGAGGACTTAAGCTGAATTCTCATTTTACACGAGGTGATATGTCTCACTTACTTTGTTTTCCATTTGAGAGGAATAGCCCCTCTGCAGACCCCATCATACCAGTTTTGAGCAATCTTCACCCTCTCCTTGAGTGGGATGTGAGGATATCTGCAATGAAAGTGACCGTTTAACATTACTATGCTTTGACCACTGTGAATTTTCAAGGCCAGATGTCACCGTGCAAGTTATGATGAAAATGCTTATTTGAACCTTTTTTAAACCATCCCCATCCCATCTGCTAAATGGTAGAGGGCATACTGGACAGACTACACAGCAGCGTCTTTCCTCAGGCTGAGACTCCTCACTCTACTATAAACAAATGACATGGAACTTTCTGATATGCTGGTTTTGAACTTTACCATACGACAACCTTGTATAATATGTATAAACTTACTTACATAATTTTTTTTTTTTATTATAATTTTAAATATTTGTATACATAGTATGTGTGTGTAACGTGAAGGGGTGCAGCCCTGTGTTATAGAATGAAGCCCTGCTTTCAAATTATGAAGAAATTCACAAGTATTAATTGAAAGAATTTGATTTGGTAGAAAACTACATATTCATGTCATGTTTTTGACAGTTATAAAATAGCTATGGAGGAACCTCAAGTATAGTACCCATATATGACAGATATATCATCAAACCCAGAGGCCAATCCTAGTATCCAAGCATACCCCATCTGTGCTCTTTGGCCCAAACAGTGGTGGCAAAGTTAGCAGCTATCATTTTCTATTGTCATGCACCGATCTGGCTTTTTTCATACCTCAAAGAATGGGATTTTAGTGTTTGCCTGCGGAATTATAGCTCCAAAACTGTTTTATTTCATGTGGTGTTCCATGCCCACACTCTTTGAAATAAGTCTGACTAACCTGGGGGGTTATTTTTGTTAAATAGGCTAATTAAGTAATTATTTAAGCGATTGTCTTCTTGTACTTATTCGCTAACCTATTTGGCACGCAATTAGTGCAATGAACAGTGTTTTACCAGCGTGGTTAAAACATTAGGGCATTAGCAAACAACCAGATCTGACCCGGCATTCTAACTGAATGACTGGTAGAAGATTCGCTCTCGTTGGTGACATTACGTAGGCTACTACTGCTTTCTACTCGCAGGGCTGGTAAACCTTTCATTTAAGTGTTGGCTAGTTGACAAAAGTTCACCTATCAAAAGGGCTTGGCTGCTTCACTGGTGAATTATGCTCGCTAGCTCGATACCTGTCAATCTTAAACTCTTAACAATGATAGATAGATAAATACATTCCGTGCATTATTTGGGAAAAGGTGACAGGAAGGACGATAACAATGTTTGTTACCAAAATGTATCTTTGATGAGTCGGTCGAGGCAGATGACCCCCCCACCCAGAGCCTGGTTCTGCTCGAGGTTTCTGCCTGTTAAAAGGCTGTTTTTCCTTGCCACTGTCTCCTAGTGCTGCTCATGGTGGAAACGTTGGGTCTATAAATATAGAGTTGGTCTGGACTTGTTGTATATTAACTAGTGCTATGATATAACTCTGTTTTGATATGGCGCTATATAAATAAAAATGAATTGAATTGAGTGAGTCCAGCGACCGGTTTCCGAGAGCTTCTGTGGACCCTTGTTAGATATACCAACCACCTGCAGTGGCCGCTGAGAAGCCCCAAATAAATGTTAACGTGTTGTTTTTTAACAGTGCTGTGTGTGCAGGTAGGACGTGACCAGTGCATGGTACAGCACCCTTGTTCTCATAGTTTGGCGGTGCCTATATACCTTTCAGGTAGCACTGATACACTGTGCAATATTAAAAAAAGTATTGTCTACACCTGCTCTACATGCTTATATTTATATTACTTCTGTTATGATTTTGGTGCGATATAAATAAAATCTAATTGATAGATTCCCAAAACAGACGAAATATAATTTAAGGTGCTAAACAACTTGCATGTTAATACAGCTGAGTACTTTTATTAACAGACTACATGCTCACTCTCCTTCGTGGTGTTGAAAACTAGTCTATGAAGCAATTCCTGATCCAAATGAAGTGAGCAAAACTGTATTTACTAATTGTTGTAAAATGCCAGAGACGACATATTCAGACTGCCTGCAGCCAAAGTTCAGGGAGGCACCTACCACAGGATTACAGCCCAAGCTGCAAACCAACAAACAGTGGCTGCACACAGGGATGGAAACTCACGTACAGGCTAACGCTAAGCTAAAAACACACAGCAGCTTTGTCATCAGTGTGCGACTTTTAGCTTACATGTCCGTCCCATTCCGAGTAATCCCGGTGTTTAAAAACCCTTTGGCGATCTTCCTCCACACGGCGTCCCGGTTTACAAAGTGGTAAATCGTTTTACAAACTTGCGCGAGGCGACTGAGGGATTTGTAGTCCAAATGAGCCAGGATATGATAGAGAACGTCCTCTGGCAGCTGGGAGAGCAGCATGCTGAGCTCTCGCCTCCTCGCGCACTCTGTGTCCGGGGCCCGACGGCGCGCTGGCCGGTACACGGCAGAGGCTTGGAAAAACGGGTGTTAACCAAAGTAAACTATATTCCATCTTTCAGAAAAAGGCAGGACAGAGGAAACAGGAAGCCATTCCAGCAATTAACTGACAGCCGACGACGACGCCGCTACGTCACTGGACGTGATGACGTATGGCGCTGCGACGAAAATGTCTGTGGACCTTCAAACTTTGGTCTGTGCGTCAAATGAACTGGTGTCCAAATGTGTTTATGATTTGAAATAAAATCGGTTGATCTATTTGATTCCTATATTCCTATTATCCACATGCTTTGCATTGTTTTAGTCGCCTATTGCAGTGTGACAATGATTTTACCTTTTGTACTTTTTAATTACAACAAGGGAAAAGATGATTTATTTGGAAATCTTTATCTCCGAAATATAACGACAGAAAGGTCTCGTTACAATGAGGTTGTCTTTTTAATGAATTTGTCATTTTGTGATGACGATGGTTTGTTTTGCTCAGCTGCGTGATGACATTTCTAACTGAGGTGAGCTGAAAACAGAATCAAGGTCACACAGTAGTCCAAGAACAAGTCTTACTCCTACTTAAATATCATAGTAAAACCAACACATTACGACACACAGACACACTAACAATAACGACAACTTTTCATATAGCATTCTTTATAAGCAAAGTTACAAAGTAGCTCACAATAAAACATGCTAAAATGATGAGACAAGACCAGGGTAATTAAGAGTAGAAGACACATAAGAAACATTAAGATATTACACAATCAAGAACAAAGATAAAAACAACATAGGTTAAGGTAAAGAGTTCCATCCACGTAGCTGTGGCTGTAGGACTACACGCCATCTTGTACCTGTAGAGCTGCACAGACAAGGGTGCCTGTTAAATCTAAAGTGAATGTTTAGGGACTGAAGTGGGCATACCGTCTTCATAGATTGTAAAAGTTCTGCACACACAGATGACCACTCAAAAGCAGGACAAATAGGTTGAAGGCAATCAGTTGTTCACTTGGTAAGAAGTTGAAGTAAGAGTTTTGTAAAAGGTAACCGGGAAAACTATGTAGGCAAAGGGCAGGCAGGCAGAAACGGGAACAGGTTGTGTTCTGCAACTACAGGACAGGTGGGAAATGGCATATATTTGAAATGACAGGAGAGGTGTTTCCAGCGGGCTTAGGTTTCATACGGAACGCATTTGCTAAAATGCAATCAAGGAACACATCGGCTATAACCTGACGACGATTTATCTTTTTTTGAATCTCGCAACCCTAGAGATGAGCTTTTTCTCACTTTTTAAGAAATATATCTGCATTCAAATCGTCCTCAGATGATAGCCGATGGACTCCCAGATGGCTAATTGGACTGTAAACAATGACTGGTGGCCGGGGTATCCGTTATATGGTTCCACCGGAAGCCCCGAAGCATTGGCCCTCCCGAGATTGCGAAAGTAGTGTCCAGGTGTGTTTCTGACCATGCTTAAACATGAATATTCTGGTAATCTCATGGACTTTGTTCCTGAGGCTGCATATACAGTGTGTACATGAGCTAATACCACATCCTTCTTTGGCAAACTTCATAACAAAGATGACACCATATAAAGTTACAAGTAAGACAAAATCCTTGTAGAAAGGAAATATTTAACTATTAGACGCTTTAAGGTGATGACCAGCTCATCATACTTCAGGCTGGCTTTATCGCCTCTTCTTTCCGCAGCTTTCAAGGTGGGACAACAGCTCTTTCCTCCTCACCTGCACAGAGGTCTTCATTTATACAGATGTTTGTGAGCTTTAATTTCTTGGCAGAAAAAAGGATACTCTTTGTCTGGTTGTCTTTAAAGGCCAGCCATCTTGGATGACACAGGCAGTTGGCCTGTCGGTAAACTGACATAGGTAAATACATAGACTTATAATGTGAATAGAGATATGCAAGTTTCCATCACATTACTTTTCTTCAAAGTAGGAAAGACATTGCTTGCGGGAGAGTTTTAATCGACATAAAAATAATGTAACAAGTTCGGTGAACGCTCTGCAGGACATTCATTTAAGTCATCACTTCAAGATCTAAAATGGGTCTAAAAACCTGCACTCATGTCTGCCTTTTTCTCAGTAACAATAACTAATCAACTGAGTAAACTTCATCGTCTGAGGAAGACCATGAGATGCATTTGAAAGCTCCAGAAAAAGCTAGTAGGTTGATCTTTAAATTCACAAAGCTATTTGCAACCAGTTTCTGCTGATTTCACTAAATTCCAGTGTGTTGTTTTCCGGTGAACGATAAGCCAGCAGATCATTTCAGTGCACAATGACACTAGGCTTTGTTTGATCAAAATGTCTTTACTGGCACGAATATGCATCGCCTTTCCCTCCTCACCTCATATTGTGATTGTGCGATAGAATGAAAGTGGAAACCAGCCCAGCACAGCCCTGAAGCCTGTTTAGCCACTAAAACTGCCAAGGTTGTGTCACGGTCAAATAACTACCAAAGGTTGATTGACCTTATGACATTTTGTGAGGCGCTTAACCGTTTAGCATCAGTAGCATCAATTTGTGCTCATTCACATCATGAGGGTCCTCAAGCCTGCAGTTACGAGTGGCATCCCTGCAGCTCTTTGATCAGCTGAGCGCAACCGCACATAATTGAAATATGCAGATCGTTTTTCTTTCTTTCTTTCTTTCTTTTTTTTTTTAAAGACATGTCCCCTGGTTGAAAGCTGTGCTCTCTAAAAGACCATATCCCAAACACTGGGCCGTCGAAGAAAATCATTTATGGTTGGCTTTCCAGCTGAACTGTCATGGCTAAAAGGAAATGAAGAGGTTGGGAGGAGGGGACGTCTGGGGTTGCGGTGGGGGGGTTTCAAGGGGCTATGGACGGGAGGGAGGGGGGTCTTCCCTTTTGATCTTTTTAGGGCAGCAAAGAAGGAGGGGGGCTCTGCCTGAGCTGGCAAACACATTTAGCTGTTAATTGTTCAGATCAGACTAACAATCAGTCTTGGAAATGCATGGACAAACAAAAGTTTACAGCTCCAATTGGAAAAGTCAACAGGTCTCGCATAAGGCCCGTACATAAACAATGAAACTGTCGAGCTGGAGCTTCACTTTGATCAGTTGTTTGCGTTTCAATTATCCAGCCTGGTTGGTCTGGTGGCTTTTGTTAACACTGCTGAATGGGGGCTTGGATTTAATGGGCTGCCTGTCATTTCTGATAGAGAATCCATCCACCTTATTGTGTCTATAGGAGTACATCTGACCATCCTCACACAAGGGTTAGTTAGCAGCTCAGTACAGTACAGTATGAAATCACAGCTGGTAGCTGCTAATCAGATACAAGGTGTTTTATTACATTAAAACGGTGTTGCATTCCTCTTTAATATCAGTTACAGAAAGGCTAATCCAATGTTAAATCCAATAATAAATTCTTTGTAAGTTGGAGTCATTCGTTTCATTTTCCAATTTTACTGTTAGTACAAATTTGTTTTGGCATTTATAGTAATATCACGAAATTGTAGTTCCTTACAATTAAAGCCTCACTTCACCGTCACTTCAAAACACTATGCATGGGTATGGCATATCAATACTTAGTGAGTACGAGCTGAAATGTGTGAATTACTCAGGGATGTAGTCAGGATTTTAGAAATGCTGAGGTCACGACGGAGTGCAAATTACCCCAGATTAGCCACTAGTCTGTAAATTATATCTCTCTGCATGATGGTCTAATTGTTCTTTCCAGGACTCCACACTGCCAGCATTACATTTCTGATGGATAAAAGAGAAATTCCTGTTTTTATTGGAATACCTTATTTGCTTGAAAAAGACATCATGTGCAATGTGTGTGCAATTGTAGAAAACATGTTTATGTTCTGTTTATAAAATAATTTTTTTTTTACTTTGAAAACCATCTATCAGTATTTATGTGGTTTGAATTCCCTTCGTTGAAATTTCAAAAACTTGATACATATTTTTTTATGGTTCACAAATTCTCATAAAAAAATCCTCTAGAGTCCAATATTCCAAGTCAAATCAAATCAAATCAAATCAAATTTTATTTATATAGCGCTATATCATAACAAAGTTATCTCATAGCACTTGTTAATATAGAGCAAGTCCAAGCAAACTCTATATCTACAGACCCA
>JAVQJF010066056.1:0-15595 GCA_036023855.1 Gadopsis marmoratus | reverse complement strand
GTGCGGGCACTGCGCAGGCTACACTGCGCTGCGCGGTGGGACCGGCAGGGAGGGCACAGGAGAGCAGCCTTCCCACCGGAGCCTTGGACCAGCACGCTCAGATTAGAGCAAATTTGTTCCACAATATTGTGGCCTCCTGCTTTCCAAGGCTGGGCCTGCACAGAAGGCAGAGGCAGAGATTTGGGCGGTGGCCAAGCCTTTTCGTCGGGCTCCTCTTTCGCGCCACATGTGCTGAGCGCGACTCCCCACTGATCCTTCTAGCTTTATAGCCTCCCTGCCTGATGGAACAAATGCTTCATCGCAGAAAATAAACTTATTTCATTTGGATGACAACACATTCCCCCAGGTTATAATGTTGCACCATTTTGAAAAGGCAGGCAGGGTCAATTGTACATTTCCAGCTCAACCAGGGAGTCTTTTGCTGTGAAAATGCTTGCCTCGCCACATGCTTGACAGTGAATTTGGAACAATTTGCCTTATTGACTCCTTTGGTGTTTAGTGTGAAGTATTCCCCTTGCATGCTGCTAAACATATGTATTTCTTTACAGATCTTTCACATAAACTCACATCTTCTTTTTCTGAACAATAGAAGAAGGGAGTTGTTTAATAATAGGTATGTTTCAATCCATGACATCAGCCAGCGTTTTCTTTGTGGATTTTCAGTCTGGAGGATGCATGACATGATTGATGACCTTAGTAGATTATCCCCAATACAAAAGCCATCATTGAACAGCAGGGCTGCCATTGTGTGTGGGATGTCTCCCATTGATTTAAGTAGTATATTTTCATGATCTATAAAGAGGCCAGCTGGAGAGAAAATTGTTTGCTCTCAAACACTTAGAGTCTATAAGGCATCACCCTCGTGATTAGAAAATGATTATCACTCTTTGAACTCCTTTATGTTTTTTTTTTGTTTTTTTTACATCCATGTACATAATAAATTGGCTTTAACCAACTGAATTAATTTAAAAGGTAAGCTAAGCCAAATTACAAAAAAAAGAGAGAAAAGAAATAGGTATTTTCTCACTTCTGTCCATGAGGGCAGTTTTGGTTTCATTTGCTGAGGTTTTGAGATATCTGTCTCTTGGATTGCTTCCAATGCGATAGCGATGAATGGGATTTCATTCATGGCATTTCATTCATGGCATTTAAACAACCCCATCTCCTTCAAAATATGCTTAAATAACACTAATTTTCTTTGCCAAATAAGTTTTAAGGAAATTTAATTTCTGCCTGGATTCACTTCAACATTTTCCTCCCCAGGAAATGTGACAAAGCACAGGAATTTGACATCTGAGACTGGGGTTTACATGCTATGACCCAAGTGTTGTTAAATTGTTTAGCCTACTAAAACAGCAGCTTAGGGTTAGGAAAAGAACTGGCTTTCGTTAAATATTGAAAAGATTGCCCTGCTTTAAATCAACGTTGACGTTTTCCATTTTTAACCAAGACCACGATCTTACTCTGAACTTTACCATGTGTTTTAAGTTAAACATAACCTTAAGAAAGGATAATAAAGGATAATCATGTTTTGGTTGCCAGGAGGGAACATTTGCAGTATAGTATGAAACGTTTGCCTTTGGAAGTGGACAAATACTCTTAATCAAAATGTTTCCTCATTGTGTTGATTAAAACTACATTTCCTACAATATATATGGTCTTGCATTTAGTTGTATAACAATGTAAAAAACACAACCTGAGCTACCTTCTACCAAAGAGGTAGTCTCTGTGAAAACTGTTCACAGTGAAGTCTGTGGATTATACAGAATAACCAGGGCACTCTTTCTAAAAATAAATGTTGTAAAACATTTATGTTTTCAATGCTGGGATGGAGCCAGAAATCTCAGAAATTTTAAAACCAGCATAATTGGATCCAAATCTGCCTGCATGGCTGTGACAGTAGGTAAGTGAGAAAATCTGTATTTTGTAATTTGGGTCAATTGATCCTTTGAGGGGGGAGCGGCACTGAGCGCTCACGGTACCTACAGTTATAAAATCAATCAATAAACCACACTTCTTCACATGGGATTTGAATAAATGAATCTAAGTAGGAATCAGACTGAGCCTTCGGAAAGGTGAGGCGAACCTGCAGAAGAGCAGAAGCCTGTCCACTCTGTTATCAGTGTTCCTCTGATCTCTGCAACTCTCTAATAGACCTCTTCTGTCCACGGAGGACCTATTAACCACAGATTTGTTTTCAGCTCCCTGACAAGCCAAAATCACAGCGTACTTTCCACCCAACAGAGCCATGAAACAAAAATGTGAATAAAAAGACTAGAGGATAACATTATATACAAATACATTTTCTCCTGAGCTGTAGCTGCCCCGTCCTTTGGCTAACAATTGGGAGTGTCTTAATTGCTTCATCGCGTAGCCTTGTGCTTCCCAGCAATCAAGTTGCTTCCATTTAATTCAAGTGCCACCAAGATGGGGAGAAAGTGGCCTCTCCCCGGCCCTGGAGCATAATAGACAGTGGAGAGTGAGGATACACCCTCCAAATTGGAAAACACTGGGCCATAGATTAACAGAAATGAACACCATTAGCCTGGCAATGAGAAAATCATTTCCCCCCTCAGGTGTTTTGGAAGGCGCAGCCAGACTGTGGCTGCGGTGGCAACTCTGAATCTTTATTTAGCTGACCCTTGTGAATATTCAAGAGCCGAGGGATTTGAGACAACGTTGAGTATCAATTTACAGTTTTAATAAAAGTCAGACAAGGAGATTTGTCAAAACATAATCCTGATTAAAGGAAAAATATTAATTACAGGAGGTCATGACATATCTCATCAACAGATATGTCTTTTGTGCCAGTCTACTGGGAAATAAGTTGGAACATATTTAGCTTATGGAGAAGAAAAATCACTTTCCTCTTTTTAATTATTATCCGTAGTAGTCCAGGTTGTACTGAGAGTTTTGAGCAGGTTTATTGCTAAGGAAGACATTTCAAGTCAAACTGAATTTAAAAGTAATTGTTGCTTAGAAATTAGTATACACTGTATGTCCTTGGTGTTTCCTTTGACTTGTGATCTTTTTTTTTTGGGTCAAAACTAGCTTCAAGTTTTATTGTATTGCAGCGTCCAGTGAGACCAATCCCTAGATTTGTGTCGGTGGACCGACTGACAATGCTGGTAGCTGTTAAATTAATAGGGGCATTAGCCTATCTATGTGGGTGGGCATTAAAAAGAGTCCCTTCATTTCCAACAACAACACAAGCTGTTAATCCCTGCTTTCCCCCGTGACTCTGCATTGTTACTCGCTAGTTAGCCTAGCTTGCTAGCTTCCACTTTCTGAATGGAAATCAAACTTAACAGCATGATGGGTCCTCCCAAATGTTGAAGGTCATAGAGGGATGGCTTATATCACTCTTGATTGATGTTATGTGGGATGGTTTAAAAAAGGGAGAAAAATGCCTTCTATCAACATTTGTCGCAGCCCTCTGCCATGGGAACGCTTCGTTTCCAAAGTTATGTGCTCTTCTGAAAAATGTGCACAATAGCCACAGTATCAGTATAGTTCGTTTCCGTACGCAGAATGTGAGAATAATTCAAATTTCAGTTAGACTGAATCAAACCTCTCTTTGATGCGTGTTTCACGGCAGCAATGTGATTTGTCTATAATAACTAATTCTAACACACAGACACAACACAGCAGACATCTGCAACCATGAGACTGTTCACTGATCTTGATCAACAAGGGCTGTTCTCACATTTCTGCAGCACTCGAGATGGAAGTGAATGACAGGTGCATGAAATAAAATCCCTCATCAGCGAGAGCTTGTATTAGATTTTTTCTTAAATGTGGCAACTTTGTGTGTCTTAGCAGTAGTCATTCTTTGTCCCGGCCTTTAACGGCGTACCCTTCGGGAAAGTTGACAGGTTTTGTGACCACATGTTTCTTTTCAGAGTGTCCAGGTCCACCAAAGTCTTCCTCCAACCTCGCTTCAGGTTAATCAGGTGTAATTTAAAATCCAAAATTCCTGACAGTACATTTTCTGATGGTATTGCCTGTATGTTCTGCATGGCTGTTTGGATCAAAGACTGGTTATCTCTTCTATTGAGCTGTTCTAACCTCTGTCCACTCTCATTACAGGCAGGCAGCAGTGAGTTTCCTAAGCAATCAGGACTAACGTTCCTGTGCCAGGTATAGACTACGACACCTTAACGAGTTAAAATGCAAAGCCAAGTAGAACATTAAATCAGAGTGAATGAGACACCCGATAGCCAGAGTCATCAGGCAGACAAGACAAGACAGTGGATGACATGTCTGCACAGACATACAACGCAGATGCAATGTACAGTATTAAAATTGTACATGAGCATTACAAAGCTTTAAAGTCCAGTCTCAGTATCAACTTTTCCAGGTAATTTTACTGTTTAAACTGTTCTTCGCAGACTTGTCTTGAGCTCGTCTGCTGCTGGAAGTTGGTACAACTTTCTTTTTCAAATTTTTTATTTTCCTCTACACCTTTGTTCATTTTCTACCAACTATATACATTATAGAGCCATCAGACTTATTTTAAACTCAAAACCCAATACGTCACTTACTTTACTAATGGCAAGAGCTCTTGGAAATAGACTTCTTCTTTCTCACTATGCATAAGAAATTTTAAGATTGTCCTCAGCAGAAATTTTAAATTTTGTTCAAATAACTAAAATGACCTATGTTTCTGTTTTCCTTACAAACAACCTTGTGTGGTCATGAATAATGTAAAAGAAGATCATTCACTAAACTAAACCAAGTTTAAAGTTATGGTCAAAACCAGGAGGAGGTTCTGGGCTGACAAACATTTTGGTTGCTTCGTGCTGAGAAACCATTTTTGTATGGTACGGGAGGGAGAAGAGGTGGGTTCACTGGGCAAGGTAAGTCTGGTACCCTCTGCATTGCATTCTCATAGTATCTAGTATTAGACACATTAGGCAGCTGGGTGACGCCACCCTTGTTTTCTGACCGCAGTTTTGTAGAGAAGGTTGCAGGGCTTTTGGTGTTCTTCCTTGCTCAGATCAGCTAGGATTCGTTTTGTTATCTTTCTTTCAGTTACTTTGGCATCCACCCCTCTCCCAGTCCTCCCTATTTCTGCCCCGGTAAACCATTATTATTGTGGCTGGCAAGTAAACTACCTAACTGGTTGCATCAAACCTATGCCTCGCTCTTGTTTGATGTTAGGTACTCGTTGTTATCGTCCCTACCTACCCCCTAGACTAGAGTG
This sequence comes from Gadopsis marmoratus, assembly GCA_036023855.1. NCBI lineage: Eukaryota > Metazoa > Chordata > Actinopteri > Centrarchiformes > Percichthyidae > Gadopsis > Gadopsis marmoratus. Next base: position 10,389 of record JAVQJF010066056.1, on the reverse strand, counting down.
GGGAATAACAATACGTTTACAATAATTTTGAATATCAAACCCAATTTTTGATAATTTTCATGCTGCAATGTGCAATTCAAATATCATGCACATGCGCAAGGGATTGACAAAAAATGATGCATACACATGCACTGGACAAATTTTGATTTGAATTATTAGCCACGTAATTTGTGTGTATGTCAAGTAATAGTCTATAAAATAGTCTATAGTCTATTAGTTGTCTTGCCTGCAGCCCTGAAAATAGAATCAGCCAGCATCACAAATCTGGGTTGTGCATGGTATTCTGGGTAGACTGTGGGCTTTTTGGTGGGGTGAGGGTACATCTGAGAGTTTCGACACTGAGACGCACCAGCTGTGTTTATAGATTCCCACTGCACCTGCTGGGGTTACGGAGCAAGTGCACTGAGGGATTAAGCACCGGGGCACCGGGAGTAGAACAAGGAACAACAGATTCATGTTGAGGAAGCATGTCAACACCTCCCCGGTGTCTGTACTTAAGCTATTCATTGTTGTTGGTTGCTACGTAGGTCTCAAACTAATCTGTGCGCCTGGTTTTCTTAGCTGTTAATCAAATATGCCCAGCTGAAGAGGAAATGTGCCAACTTGCTAACAGAGGAGTCTGTGCAGGAAGAAGAGGAGCGACATTAAGATGGAGATAGGGAAGATAAAAGCTGTTGGGCAGTTAAATTTAGCGTCCATAGACATTTACATTTTGCTGGAGTGTGCTGGTTCTTGATTACAATGTTGACATTTTACTTGGAATTACCCTGATTAATGTCAATGAGCGAAAAAAGCCCATAGCTCAGCATTTCTCATGATCACAGGAGATGGATTAAGAAAGAAGGCTTTCAAATTGAATATACCTCTCCCTGCTCAGCCTGCTAATTGTGCCATTTACCACTACTTGAGTCACTGACCACCGCTATTTAGTCAAACTAATGATGATGCACAGTCCAAGCCATCCCTAAATAATTAAAAGAAAGATCTCTTTTCCTGTATTAGCTTTTTTGTGCGCGTGTAAATTAACAGGTGCATGCAAAAACATATCGAGCTGCGGTCACTTTGTTCCTTTAACTCACTTGTGGCATTGTTAGCTGGGAAATTACTTTTTTTTTCTTCCCAGAATCAATTCTCTATCACTTGTTATTGATTAGGGAAAGTAAGAACTGTTAGCATTCTTATTTTCGGTTCTTTCATTTCATGTTTTGGCTGTGAGCGTTTTGTAGAATATTAGAATCTGCATGTGTTTAAAATAGCATGAATTGTTGCTTTTTAAGGTTCCACTTCAGGTTGTTCTTAGCACATAATCAGTTTTGATTCTCATCTGCATTTATTTTCTGATCATGTGGCATTTTTTGTGTCATCTGTTTTATGTTTTTAGTCTTTAACTCATTGTTATTGCTGCCTGGCATGTCTTGAAAAAAGGATTTTTGATCTCGATGAGGCTTTTCTCAGTTAAATAAAGAACCATCCTCCCACCATCCAAAGGCATGCAGGTTAATTGACTATTCAAAATTGCCCTGTAGGTGTACCTGTGAGGGTGAATGTTTGTCGGTCTCTATTTGTCCAGGGAGTACCTTCTTGTCCAGTGTCAGCTGGGATCGACTCCACGAGTAATATATGGAGGAACGATGTATTTTTAAAGAATCTGTAAGTTTATTTTCAACATTTCAGCCATGTCTCAGTAAGGACTTTTTTTGCCCACGGTGGTCATGCTCTGCACTTGCAGGTTTATTCACACTTTATGGTTGTTAAAAAATTCAGACTCCATCCAGATATGGAGAAACAAAAAATCAGATGTACTGTAACGCGTTCCCTTTTCTGGTCTCATTGACTCTGATATCACCGGTGCCTCTAAAAAAAAAAATGCCCATGTGTCCCTGTAAACACACAGCATTTGTTCTGAGGCAGAGTGGCACAGCAGAGCGCAGCAATGCGCCTCTCTGGCAGCGCTGAGCCTGACCGAGCCAGGGAATAAGTAAATGAATAAATAGGCTGATGTTGAATTTTCCCCTCACTTGCCTCCACTGACACAAATAGGATCTACAGTAATTTATAATGCTGTTAGAGAGGCGGCTCTCTCTCTAACCGAGGTGTCTGTCACCTCGCATGCAGGAGGCCTCTCAGTGCCAGAGTGGAGGACCTGCAGCACCCCGACTAAGTGACATCAAGCCTCATTATTGTCATCACATGCCACATTTGTAACTGGTTAGCCAGCAAATTGTGATAAAATAGGCTGATGCCCCTTCTGAGCGTCTCTGGCTGCACAAGCTGGACTGTCCGTAATGTTGGGAACCACACACCAGAAAAAGAGGCTGAGAAAGATAGATTTTCTTCTATGTTGTTCTTCTACTATTTATGTAAAAGAATACATCATATCAATAACTGATTTTAGGGGTTCTGGTGTCACTCTGGAACAGGAACTAGTGAGCTGGAATGGCTTTTATCACCCAAAAATGACAAGAAATAACATTGAGTTCTCTAGGATCGGTAATGATGGAATTCTATTTAGCAGAGGCTGTGCAGTCTGTGATATCAGCCCTGCGTTACCATTCATATGCATAGTATTTCTTAATGCATGACATCTCTACGCTGTCTCCGGTGAGCTACTGCGAATGTTCATATACTAGTCCCTCAGTTGTACAGTTTTTTTTCCCAATCCACGTGCAGAAATAATGAGGAGGAAAATCTCCTGCTTGCATCAACCTCAAATTGGCGAAATGAAAATCTGTCTTAAACAAAGGGAAAGACCCCCATGGCGTCTGGGTCTACAGTTTCTGTCACATATATTCCTTGGAGGTTTCATGTGACAAAACACAGAAAGTTCCTTTGTCCCTCCTCTTGTCACGTTACACCCCTTACCCATAGTTTTTTTTTCTCTCTCTCTTCCTGTTGTCTGGCTGTCTGTGCTGTCAGCCCATAGCCTGGCACCTGCTCTCATGTTCCTAATTAGTCTCATTTAATTAATTATATACTGCAGCACATCTCCTTATTTCTGCCTTCCTCTGGATTCTATCGCCTTTGTTTCAAACTTGAGGTGAAGATCAGCTCTCTGAAAAGTGTTGCCGCTCAGTTTAGGGTTGTGGCCACCATGCCACTGTGTGGATATAACACTTTTTCGCATCATCAGCTCACTACAAGGTGTTTATTTAAAGCAGCACTGTGACGCCCATGACAAAGGGAAGAGTGGATGAGAAATCATTAAACATTCCTTCATTAGGTTTCCGTGTATTTCCTGTTTCATAAAAGTGCTTGGTAACGCTGTTAGGGCAGGGGAAGGTTTGGCGGTGGGTTGTTGTGTCATCTTGGTAAGGAATACCCTGACGGCATGAGCAGCTTCCCAGCTGCCACTCCATCCTTCTGTTACACTGTGATGCATAATGTGCTAAAGAAAAGGTTCCATCAAATATTTACCACCTGATCAACACAACACAATAGGGAAAGATCAAACCTTTGACTGAATAGGTCAACCACAGACTCATTGAGTTTCCAGTTGAGAAAACAGAACTGTATCAGCCAAAGGGAGACAGCAGTTGCACTGTTACATTCTGTGGAAATCCTCATGCTTTTATTTTTTTTTATTATTTTGGTAAAGTTTCTTTGCTTTCTAGCTTTCTTGTACATGTGTACCTTGACGTGACGTCATCCGTTAAAGCAGTTTTCGTTCAGATGGGCTCCACATTTAGATAGGAAGCTCTGCCCTATAACAGCATGGTCAGTTGGTCATTCGTTCATTAATTCCTCTCATTTCACAGATTATCTTTTATACAGCGAGACTGACGTACAATCAGCTGGTAGTATAGAAGTCAATGGTTTGTGTGAATGTAAAGGAGATGATGTGGAAAGAAAGGAGATCATTGGAAACATAAAGGGCTTAACTGCATGTAGGTGTAGGGGAGTTTTAATGATGAGTTAATTGTTGACTAACTCTTACTTGACTTAGCTGAGGTTGAAATAATAAAGAAAATACAAGTGGCATACATGAAGGGCAATAATGTGATGTCCAGTCTTTACCATCTTTAATACATTTAGGTCAATTGCAAACTATAACACCTCTCTCCCAAATAAGAAACACTTTGTATTTCTGTGAAAAATATCTATTATCCAATAGATCAGTAGATTTCATATTAAACTCATCATCATGTTAAAACAATACATCACCCTCATTTTCTCAGTCTACTTTACAACACCATCAGTTTGTCCCCACCTGTTAAAGGTGATATGAACTAAAAATAACTACTAAGTGCTGGCTTCCTGAGCAGTGTTTTACTGCGACTGTAAAGGAAAATCTGTCGCTATAGGATATTTATGGAGTTTTCAACGTCAATTTACAATGGAGCACTTCAAGACTTATGTAACTTACAAGAATTATGAATAAAGGACAAAAACTGGTAATGTGTCTTTTGGGGTAGTTTTTCTTTCTTCACCAGGGAAAGTACATTATATTAGATCACAAGGGATCACAAGATGAATCTAAAGGGGGTAAGGGGGTCGAGCTGATCACCCAGGTAGAAAATAAGAAAAAAAAATCAAAGTTCTGTAACACAAAGCCATTTTTATTTGTCAGATCTTTCTGCGATCTTACACACTGTACAGATCTCTAAAACGTGAAACAGCCTGAGAAGAAAAAAATCACCCTATGATTTACCTGAGTGGTCCAAAGCAAAAAAAAATTAAAAGAAATCTTTGGAACTATTGTATTAGATGCATTTTTCTAGCAGAAGCATGCGCTCTTGCAGGGGTGTTTATGTTTGCGTTGTTTTCGTGTCGAGAGGTCGTGAGAGTGACCTCGCTCGCTGGAGCCCTTCCACTGCCGACAGATGATCAGCTGACACAACACAAGGCCAGATATTGTTTCCTCCATGACTGTCAAGTGTTTAAAATTTCAAAGCGGGGATCACACGACTGAGGCATGACAACTGAATTTTTTTCTTTCTCTAAATGCAACAACCGTCGCAACATAAATATTTGTCTTCTCTGCGGATAATTACATTTTCTCGTGCTTTGATTTGGGGTTTGTTTCTAAAGGAGCTGTTTATGGAGAGGAAATGACAAGAAGTCAAGTTGACAGGCCTGGAGTGAGACAGTTAAATGCCCCTTGCTGCTCTGGATAATTAATAAATAACGTACCAGGGGAGTCCTGTCATGGCTTCCTCTATGACAGGGGCTGTCTCCAGTGCGCTAAAGCATTAAATGACCAATTCCTGTCAGGCTAACTTCCACTGCACTCCCTTGGCACCCTCTCTCTCATTCCCCCCCTCCCCTGCACACACACTGTCTCTCTTTCTTCCAAAGAGAGCTACTTTGCTCTCTTTGCTCTGAGTTTTTCAGCGACTGATGGCTCTAGTTCATTTCTGCTGAATTAATTGGTCCCTGAATGAATTCTGTTGACAGGGCAATTCATCATGTGTTTGGCCTGACAGTGACTGGGGTGTTGGGAGTGTGGTGGTGGTGGTGGGAGGCGAGGGTAAGGGGAGCTGCAGGAGAAGCTGGGGTTATAGGGGGGAAAGGATGGGGGTTGATGCTCCTGCCCTCGCTTCTACCCGCTTCTATTATTCCCTCTCCTGCTAACAGGAATAGCCTGCATCAAATTCTCCGTTCCCCCCTCACTTCTCTCTGAATATTTCCCAGCTCCCCCGGTTGCAAACAAACACGCCTGGCTGACAGATCCAGCTGATTAGGGAGCTCTTCTGTCTGCTTTGGAGGATATCCTCATTACTGGCCAGTCAGGTAGCAAGCCCTGTTAGCCTGGGACCACCAGTGCCTGTTATGTGGGACCTGACACATTCACTAAGAGAGGTGCATTGCATTAGGCTTTAATTGCATCATGTATCACAAAATAGCCATTAGGGTAATTATTTACTGGTGAAGGGTAAATGAGGTTTGGTGCTGGGCTGAGCACGCCAGGCAGCGAGCCTCGCCTTGGCAGAGGTGTGGCACTCACCTATACACTAACGGATCTAATCCTTTTTCTCACACTTGCTTCCAGTCACGCAGGGCACTTGTTATGTCCAATCAATCAATGCTCACTCATTAGGAACCTCCCCTCAAGTATGCTCTGGATGGCCTCACACAGCAAGAGTCAAAAATGACCTCATAATTGCTGCTCAGGCATCATAACAAGCTAGGCTGCCCCACTGACACGGCCATACAAACAGGTCTAACACAGGAATTGATGGATACTGGAGAATCGTATTATATATTGCCATATCCAATTAGATACAGCACATAAAGCAGCAGATCCATTCCCTCTTTTCATAACGTCCAAACCAGCGCTCAGATATAAAGACGTGGAATGCATGTTCATATTTTCTCCACAGCCCCCCTCGTCTTGGTGTGTCACCGCAAATGATAACATCCTGAGGATTTATTGTACATTTGACACCCCAGTAACCAAATTATAATTCAGTCGCTGCGGCATATTCATATAACCACCGTACAAATCGCACAGCGAGAGTGTTCAGTCAGCATGTATTAGTGCGGAGCAGCTCGAAAAGGTCAACAGTTAGATCTGACACTGTGGTTTGAAGCTGCATGATGAGGTTCACTGTTCACTGTAACTGTTAATACCTGAAACAGAAGGATTTCTTATTACTGCCAAAACTGTATTTTAATACACATCCTGCCACATGAAGAGCTCCAACCTGTTTCTTTTAAAAAATTAATGATGAACACTGTTTAACAGGTCACATGTTTTCAAGATCAGTGGTTCCATACATACACATCTTTGTCTTGTGCACCTTTTAGGCACAATAATTAAACTTCCTCTAAAGAATGAAGTCTATACATTAAGATAATTACTGCTTATCCAGTGAGGAGTAATAACATTAATGTCTCAGTAAGATATGGAGCAAAGTCAGTTGCAGAGTGGCCTGTTTCATGTAGAAAATGTGCAGTAAATCAAGATTTCAACACTCACACATTAACCTGATTACTAGTTTTTCATCTGGATTGAAGTTGAAGTTTTACTTTGTTGTTGTTTTTTTAAGATCAAATACGTAATTTTATATGTAAGCTAAGATTTTGTCATTCTTCTGCTTTTAATGATGATTTTTCGTGTTTGATGAGCAACGACAGTGACAGGTGCTGATTAGATCCAATCAGATCATCCCACCGTATATGTGTATATAACATACATATATACAGTAAATAATATATATATATTTATATTCCAGAGGATGCTGTTGTCATCTGGCACACTGCAGTCAATTTGAGCTTGATTGACAGATACATCCAGGTTCACAGTTTATTGGTTTTCAGAGGAGAGAGCCAGATATGCCAATTTAGACAGGAAAGTGACAAAAAAGTTTCCATCATAAATAGAATAATTCTGCTTCTGGGAATTCTCAGCTGGGGGAGATGGAGTCAAGCTCCTTTTTTCCCCACCTCTTCCTTTAACAAGGGCTGTGAATGACAAACATATACGACAGTTAGGGGCTGACAGAACATCAGCTTTTGATGCTTCACAGGGGAGCTATGAAATAAACAACAGGCAGAGAAATTGAATTACAAAGCAAAATGGGGGTCTCTCCTTCTGGACCCAGAGGCACCAGAGTGCACCAAAAAGCAGCTCAGCACAGTGTGTTTTGGAGGAGCTTGTTTTCTCTTTTTAAAATGTTAACATTTCGAGGAAAATATGCGATCGAAAGATGGAAATTCAGTTTTCTACCTAATAAACTTCATAATATTTTCATCTAATATCATATCACATGTGTGATCATAGAGGAAAATGCACTTTTACGCCATTAAAACAAGATTAAAAATAGTGCCTGGACCAAGAATCGAGTGTCTGACTTAACAACTGAAAAGCTCAACAACTGTATTATATGTTCCCATTCTGTCTGACATCATTTCAAATGTGCACGCTGCTTTATCAAGTGCTCCCGCAGCCCAAATCCTTTGCAAATCGCGCAGGGCTAATCAGGACAGTGCCCACTTTGTAAATCAATAATGATATAACTAAGTCATACAAGGCGGCAGTGGCGGAGGGATTACGGAGCGAAGAAAGAGTGAAAATAAGCTCTAAGAGGGATTTCATGCATAAATCTCTTCCTACAACTTGGCAGAAATTGAATTCAGGCACACTTCTAGAAAAATTAATTCAGCTTTACAAAGCGAGCAGAGGTTAAACACTTTATGTGCTGCTCAGTGATCCAAATCATGGAGAAAACATTTAGAGGCATTCTCACTGTAGCCCCCCGCGCACCATGTGATCTTTATATCTGAAAAGTGAATACATTCGTCTCAAAATAGTTTCATTAGGTACCTGGATTCATTGTGATGTTGTTTGTTGGGTTGTTTTTGTTTTTTGCCCATAAACACTCTTGCTTTGCTTGACAGCTCAAGCAAAATGTGTCAGGTGTAGCTAACACAGTAACACTTCAGTTTATGCCTTTATTTTGCATTCAGAAGCAGTATAGAACTGCTGAACCTAACTTAGTATCGCTGTTATGATAGACGCTTTTTGCATTTCAAACTCTAAAAATTCAAGAATCCGAATACCATTTTTGTTTTGCTTTAAAAATTAAAGTATTTGAGTCCAAATTAGGACCACATATAAGAATGACTTTAATCCTTTGAATTTTTTTTTTTTTTTTGTCCGACCAACACTCCAAAACCCAAAAATATTAAAGTTACAATGATATAAAACAGATTAAAGCAGCAAACATTTCGGAAGCTGAAGTGAGTAGATTTTCTGGTTTTGATAAATATATCATACATAACTTTGAATGATCTATCAATTAACCGAAATGTTGTATCTTTTTACTTTAGTCAGAAACACCATGCAGTCCCTTTTGCGTAAAAGATTTCAGACACTTTTATTATTGTACAAGTGAGACCAGCATAATGAAAGTGATAATACCAATGAACATGAAAGACATTTTTTCTTACTGTATTTACAGAGAAGTGTCTTCACATCACGCACAAAAAAACCCTTCTACAAAATGAACAATTTGCAAATAACATAACAATTAAATAAACTCCACCTACCTTTAGGTTTACAGCTGAATATGCATATGATGACCATCTCTGCACTGCATAGAATTTATACATATACTTTTCCTCATGAACAACGGGGGTTTATCCTAATAATACTGTTCTCATGATGCATAATAGGCGGCCTGTAAATAAACATTAACAAGAACTAAGTCTTTGGCAAATGCAAATACATTCACTTGACAGATGAGGAAACCATCATTCCAGCTTGATTCAAAGAAACAACTTGGCCTGAAACATGTGAGGGCGCTGAAGTTAGGAGGGAACATGTTTAAGGCATTTAGCTGAAAACGTCGCCCTGCTTTTTGACGTTATTGGAGAATCATCCAATCAAGAGTGAATCTGGATGCTTCTGGCATCAAACTAGACAAACTAGATGATGACACTTGTTTGACTTGGGATCGCTGTTGTATCCTTTTCTGTGGTTGAATGCCAAAGACTTAATCAGCTTAAATCAAAATGTGAGCTGTGAGAACATTGTAGTGCACATCAAGGCAGTGACATGATGGGCCTTGAATTACAGGAAAAACTGTGAAACTGTAAGTGCCTTTTTACAGACTGAGACTTAGACTGAGACTTATTAGTCTCACAGTCGAGTTTCATGAAACAAAGCAAATATGCATCATCATTTTTCTGCATAATAACGCTCCAGTGTTGCAAACCTCCAAAATAGTGCAAAATTAACAAAACGAAACACAAAGGGTTTTTTAGCCCAATGACCTCTTGTATCCTGACAAATAAGAAATAGTAAAACACTAGCCAAGCAGTCAGCAGTTTAGTCGTTACGAATTATAAAAATGAAATAAAAAAATCATTTTAAGAATATATTTACTAGTTTCTTGAAATCTTGCAAATAGCGGGCCATGGTGATATATTGCCATGGCTCCCTCTATTTTCAAATGGATGTTTCTTTATTTATTTCATTTTCATTTTTACATCTTGATTGTGTATCACAGAGAACATGTCCTAATCTTCTCATGGCATCAAAAGCGATCGATTTACTCATGCTGGATGTTTGGTCGGTGACTGTTCAGATGGATAAAAACAACGTTAGCCTGCCACAGTCTGCATGTGCTGCTGCTAATCTCCTCTGATCTCACTGCGCTGCCATCTGGAAAAAGGAAAAAAGGCTGCTGCTACATTTTAAGCTCCGGACAGCGTCCCTGCTGAGAGCCGTCAAGAAAAGGAATGTACAGTATTGATCCATGACGGGATGAAACTGTGACGCTGCTACAGGGGGGAAATAAATTCTGATATTTTTGTTTTCAGTCTTTTTCTTTTTTTCATAGTTTTTTTTATTTTTTTAAACCACTGCAATTAGCCACAGTTTTCATCGTGTGTGTGTGTGTGTTTGTGTGTGTGTGTGTGTGTGTGTGTGTGTGTGTGTGTGTG
>JAVQJF010066046.1:0-19699 GCA_036023855.1 Gadopsis marmoratus | reverse complement strand
CCCCCCCCCCCCCCCCCCCCCCCCCCCCCCCCCCCCCCCCCCCCCCCCCCCCCCCGCCCCGCCGGCCCCCCGCCCCCCCGCCGGCGGGGCAAGTGCGTTTCATGAATGTTGCCCGTTTGTACTTCCTCCTACATTCAAGTGCATTCCTGCCGTCAAGCAATAATATCGGCACATGTGAAATGAAGCAGGAATAATGTTTCTAAGCATGTAATGTTGTCGTGTCCGCTCTCAGCTCGCGGCCCCTCAGCAGCAGAGTACACAACAGCGAGGAGTTGGGCGTGACGAGAAATGTAAAGCCACTGACATTTCAGATCTAATGAGCTCATCACAGACGGCGCGAGCAGCCTCTCGCTGGCAGAGCCACCATTTTGTTTTCTGGACTTTGTCTGAATTCTGAACACACAGAAAAAAAGGCCCGACCCAACATCTGCCTGAAACAATATAGCCTCTGACTCGTCCCTAGGGAGAAGATAACAAATGAAGAGGACGCGGCGGCCAAAGAAAGCTAGATTAAAATGAAACAATATCAACATATAAATAGCACGCAGCCAAGCTTATGATTCATTAGGCATTAACGTTCCCCCTTTCCATAGATTTGGGATAGTCGGCAGATTCTTCTCAGAAATTGGGAATTGATAGCCAGCTGCGGCTTGGCAATTATTACAGCAATGCAATTTTTTGAAATGGAGGAATGCTTTGACCCCATTATAAGAAACGTATAAGCAACATACAGTAGATAAAATATCAAAGCGGGCCATGTGATCTTACAGAAAGATTCTAGGGAAAATGCCCTGAAAAGGGTTGTTTACATGGAGAGGAAGTCAAACCTGTGATGTTCATAAACAAATCGAATGAAATCTCACATTGCAGGCTGGACTAGTCTGCCCGCTACCTTCTCCAAGAAAGACACAAGCATTGTGAACAAAGATACTGTCTCCATGATTTAATTTTATCAACTGAAATTTGTGAAATGCCTGGGTATTTTTTCCCATCATTACCAGAAGTTATGTAGAGAGTCAGTTACACCACAAATCGTGATGTGCGTGTCAGGTTTAGGGGGTGAAATCAGATTAGATAATAGATTATTGTCTCCCACTGGGGACTTAGTTCAGATCCACGTGGTGGCACATAAAAAACCAACGAACTGACAAAAAGAACTTGATAGGAAAGCAAAGGAAAAAAGCCAAAAAACTGAAAAAATCTGTAAATACAACACTGACATACAGTATTATCACCATTTATGTTTATATGCCAAACATATATTATATATATTCACTCTCCTTTTAGCTCCGTTTTGACTCAACAAACAACGCAACACTAGGGTAGTGGGCAAAACAATGAGGTGAAAGATGCTAAAATGCTCTGTAGAGGGGAACTGAAGGGAACTGCAGAGTCGGACGATAATTTCTCTGTGGCTTCATATCTACAAAAGACGTACATGTGATGCTTTGTTAGTAAAAAAAATTGATGATGGTTGCTTTAAAGTTAAGATAATAGAAAAGCAGCAATAGAGAGAGCCCATAAAGTGGGACTCACAACAATGCGATTGAGGTTAGAATAGGCGTACTGAGCCTTTATTTTAATGGTCATGTGCCTGGGGCTGCCTCAGGTTTCTCTCTCCACACTCTCTCTTTCCATAATGTTTTCCATTAGCTGCTGTTCCATTCATACTCTTGCTGATCCCTGTGTTGTCTCCTCTGGGACTGGACAGCTTAAATTAAATCTCTATACCTACTGTAGCAGACACCTAACCTCTCTTCTCTCTGTTTTTTTTAATTCCGTCCTCTCCATTGACAGTGGAAAGAGTTTAGTGTCAGGTCTTCAGGCTCGAGGCTCTGAGACCACATTGCAGATTCTGTCTTTTATAGAGCAGTGCTACCAACTTTGCACCTTTCTTTTATTGGTCTCCTTTTTGAGCTAATGTGAGAATCTGTGTTGACATTTTTTTTAATCATGTTTTTTTCCTCTGTGAACAAATCAAGCCTTCTCTCTGTGTCATGGTGAGACCCACTTCAGTGTTAAGGTTAAAGAATTGTGAGAGGTTTGGCAGGTGATTCATCAAAGCTTTGGAGAGAGCGTTTCCATTGTAAGGACGAGGAACGGCATGTGGTGGTTTTGGCAAAGCTCCACAAACTGGAGAGGCAGAAGGACCTTTGACGTCATCGGGAAACGTGACCCACTTCTCAAGAGGCGAGGAGCCTTGGGCTGGTTGAGCAGATGTTGCACAGATGAGCCTGCACGCACACACACATGCACCTTCCCTGTACGCACACTTTCTGCTCTGCCTTTATTTTCCATTAAAATACCCACAGAAAGAGAACCAACGGCGCAGGAACTTTAGCCGGGTCCCATTTGGGTTTGTGGCGGCGCACAGGCGTGAACTGATGTGGTCGTCAGGTTCTGCCTTTCGAATGAGGTACAGCAAGACCAAAGGGAGGGTGTTAGTGGATCATTCAGGTCATATCTGGTGCATTTTCTCTAAACAGGTCTCAGAGGGTTAGAAAGGAACCTGAAGCCAGTTTTACAGTATGCGTTTCAGCTATACATTGCTACATGTAAGGAAGACGAGCTGATGTTGGGCCCCAGAGAACTACTAGCTCAGTTCTCCATTGGCTCCATCAGCCAGGGGCAATCTCCTCCTCCTCTTCTCTGCCATGACTCTAGCGCTTTCAGACATTACATAAAGCCTTTCTTTCTGGTCTGTCAGTTAGTTAGGCATGTTACAGTGCAATAGGCTCTCTTTATCTCACTGCCACTTAAACCTTTGCAATTGAAACGGTAAAGGTGCCTGTCGTAGTGCTTGTTCCAAGAGACTGGATAGATCGCACAGCTCCAGGCTGACATGCATTCCCACTGGAGCACCACAAAATGCACACCAAAGCTTTCAGTTTTCACCCTCTCTTTACACAGAGCATGTAGCTATGCGTTATCTGGGTGGGCGAGGGGGCCGCGCATGGGGATTCATTTGAAGTTTGCAAAAAACAATGCCATCCGTTTTATCAACGAGGCTCACATGTTGTCGTGGCGTGTCTTTTCTCACTTCTTGTTTTCCAGGCGAAAACGTGACGTGAGCCGGCGCCCATGGATCAGGGTTGTGCTTGTGCTCCATAAAGCAACTAGCTGGTGAGCTTGGCTATCTTGGGCAGGAAGGGGTGCTTGGAATCAACAGCCCACTATCTCCACTACACAGGACTATGTCAGACCCCACACACACACACACACACACACACAGAGATATGCACAGAAGAACCTGCTGTTCATAGCCATCAATTGTGGCTGAGCATCACCGACACAAGAACACGTCAGCCCTGACATCGTTTAGTGTCTCCAGGCAATGCAGAGCACAGCAGCAACAAATCAATGAGACCTCGCCTAGCCAGTCTACTGGACTGCGCGTGTGTGTGCGTGTATATATATGTGTGACTGTGTCAGCGTGTGGATTAACAGGTGTTTACAGTGTATATAAAAGTCATACTGGAGGGGGTCACCACTTTATCATACTCCTCACAGACAAAAAGCCGTTTTCCCAAAAAGGATTTGGGAAAACGGACTGAGAACAAGCCATAGCTCCTGCCTTTGTCTCGCCAATCCTCTAACAACTGAGCAGAGGCTCCCACTTTCAAACTGAATAATATAGTAGGTAGCTGAACTCATGAAAGTGTGGGAATATCTCGGGGCCCTTTGGATATTCCCACACTTGCCTCACTATGTAGCTAAGAAGTGAACATTAACTTGAGATGACATTCACTTTTAAAAATATAATGAAATAAGGATATATGGAAAAAGTTGCTCTAAACTTTTGCTAGTTTCCCACATCAATAAGTGATAATGCACAAACTTCCACACACATTCCAGATACGTCTTTCTACAAGTAATAAGTAGGATAAGTAGGAAACACTAGAATCACAGAGCAAAAAAACTTTCAATAAAACAGCTGACTACTTTTCATTTTTTACTTCTTCCCCCGTTTATTGCTATTTTAAATTAATAAAAATAACTGATTTCCTTTAGCTGGCCATTTACGGTTTCTGTTTGCAGAGTGGATTCAGAATTGTGACCAAAGTGAAAAACGGCTCCACAATGTAATACACCAACACTGGTATTTGTTCATATATGGCGTGTCCATAAATATCTAAGCCATACAGACGCTGTGTACCATCATGCAAATTCAGCACAGCGCTACAGCTATACATTGCACTTTTAATATCTCACTAATTGAAAGTGACTGTGCAAAAACAGCCCTTAAACCAAACCCTAAGGCTCTCGCCCCTGCAAGGGGTGAAATAACCCCACTGACAGACAAACGTACAGACAGATTTTTTTTTTCTCTAACATATTTAGAGAGTAAAACATAGCATTGAGCAGGGAACAGCAGAAGCCTTGTTGGCTGCAGGGACAGACAGGCCCATGGCGAGCCAGCGGCCTGGACGGATGGGGAGTGCTCACCAGGCAGAGGTTACAATAACACATTTCCTCGCACCACGCCATCGAGCTAGACAGACATGCAGCCTGCTGATAGAGGGAAATATGGTACTTTTTACTCCAATACATTTAACTTTGCAGATCAAGATTTTATACAAAACATGGGATCATTTTGTAAGATAAAATGTATTGTGACAGAACTGTCTAACAGAATATATAATAAGTTGCAAAATGATCTTGACCTCGACAAGATATGACATTAAAATGCTTAAAAGATTATAAATCAGTTATAATAATCCTATAAAATAATATACTGTATATACTATTTAACTCTAAGGGGCCAATCTGTTGTAATGATGCTGTAAGTACAATTTGTTGATATAAACCTCTGTACTTAAGTAGTATTTTGAATGCAAGGCTTTTGCTACTTTTACTTTTAAGTAAAAGATCTGAATACGTGTTCTACCACAGGTATTTTGGAAATAATGTGCAAGAGTCCTGTGGTGAAATTCAGAGGCTGTAATGTTTAAAGGAATTGCTGCATGAACAATTTGAATCAAATAAAATATATGCAATAGCCTGTCCAGTTGCAGCCAGGCGGTGGATTACTAAATACAATAATCCATCAGTGAAAAAAGCATTCCTTGTCACGCTCCTGCAATATATAATCCATTAATAGGTGTCCATGTTTGGAATTATTGGACAGGCCCAGTCAGAGGGGTTCAAAATGTTCCCGCTTGTTGAATGAATCATTTCTTGATAGTTGAGACACAATGGCCAGACTGGACCTGAGGGATTAGCTACACTTCCTCTCTGACCCCAGACACCAATTAAAGTCCATGAGATCAATTTTTGGTACACCGCTGTCCCAAATGTGCACATGCACACTCTGAGAGGGGAAATTAACAGTTGTTTACTCCATTTGTTTTTCACACATTCTAGTGACTGCAGCTATTTATGTCTAGGACTCCTCTCCCCTCTCTCTCTACATCTACCTCCCTCTCACAAACATGCACACACACACACACACACACACACTTGCACACACTTCCCGGGGCGATGTGAGAGTGTCTATTCATTCGGCAGAGGCCAGCTGCACACCTGGTGACAGCCCAGGATGGTGGTGTTGGCTCAGGTCAGGCTGTGCGGGGAGGGGAAGGCTGGGTGAATGGGCCCACAGGCCTGTCCTTCAGGGTCTGCTCAACCTGCACATTCCAGTTCATTTAGCGCCGGGGCAAGCACAGGAATGTCCCCGCATGTAAGGGATCACTGTCTTAAAGGTGGGCTCCTCGTGTGATTGAAAAGGCCCTTCAGGAGGATAAATAGAGATGAAAGCCGAATGTGTTGCGTTCAGCTCCCCAAAGTGATGTGCTGTTGTACCGGATGCGTACTGGTACCTATTAACCTGCCTGTCCTTTAAAGAGCGAAAACATTGCTTCAGCATTACACACACACACACACACACACACAAACGAGTGTCTCTATCATGTATAGAGCTGGAGGTCGAACCTGAATAATGTTTTGGTATGGAACAAAATATGTCCATAGCCGAGTATCAAACATTGTTGCTGAAAGTTGAGATTGAATGCTTTGATCATATAATTTGCTGATTTAAATCAGAATTCTACTTAGGCACTAGGGTGGAGCAAGATGGCTATAGCACCATCAAGAAATTACCAGAAGTTGGTGATGTTAGACGGACAGCAGCCAGAGGAAGGACCCTAGCGTTCAGTTTTGAGAAAGTACCCACTGAATATGTTACACAACATGTATAGCCAACATTTGAAGCTGGAATAAGAGGTATTTCTGCATTTGTGGGCATTTCCTGCATTTCCTGTCTGTGTTGCTCATTTGTTGAGATGTGTAGTTTCTGAGTTATTTTCAGAGTTTTCTAAAGTCGATTGTCGTCTCTGTCTGCACTTGGGTCAGCCATTCGACATCATCTCACATCTCACAAACTTCTCAAATGTGAGAAGTTTGCCTTCTGCTAAACAGAAAAGGGTTCTATAGAAAAATATGTAAATTGTTCTCTAAGAAAGTCATAAACAAAAATATCATTATGGTACGGAAACTCATACACCTAACATACACACATACTGTATGCCAGTGCATCCAATTCTTCACAAATGCACAAACACACTCTCCTCTCTCTCTGTATCTCTGCCTCACACACAAACACACTCATGCACAAGCACACATAGCCACTTAATGTACGCATACACACATTTGTGCCAGGAACATTCTGTTCACCTCCATCACTGAAATAGTCAGCCTCTTATGGTAACACAGAAAACTTGAGTGACATAATTGCCATAGTCTAGAACAGACAGCAGAAGAAGAAAGTACAGCGTGTGAGCTACGCCTCGACACATGCAAAGCGTTCAGATTCTATGATTCCGTTCAAATGTGAGGCACTTGTTAGGATCCTGAGGTGTTAATATGTGTGCTGTGTGTCAGAACTGGAGGCCTGTGCCTGTCTAGCAGTTCCAGCTGCGTTGGGTTGTGTCTGTGGTTTGAGGCCCTCCGTGTTTCTCCGAGCGGATTCAACCTCTCAGCCTGCAGCAGCTGGCAGCCATCAAGCTGCTGGCAACACATACACACACACACACACACACACACACACACACACACACACACACACACACACTCACTTACATGCTCACACAGACGTCCTTCCATAATTTCCATGGTAATCAGTAGGGAGCCAGATCGTGGTCGTGCCAGGGGTAGGGAAGTGAGGAAAGAGGGGTACTCAGCTTAGTCCCAGACCTCTGGTTTGGTTGGATTAGGTGATCAGAGACACAGGGCAAGACTCAGAATATGAGCTACTCTTGTTGCGGTAAATGAAGGTAATGAAAGAATTTGACACAGATGGGCAAGCCATGTAATGTCGAGTTTAAAGGATAATTCCGCTTTATTACAGCTTGGGTCTTGTTTTTGTAGTTTTTTCATTGCTGCAGCCAGTTAATTGCTGAGATCCAGGAACATGGCATCACTAAAAGAGTTGGGCAATACGCAGGCGGTCAGATGATCATACAGGTTTTAAAGGAATAGTAATTGTATTCTTATTCACTTTCTTGCCGAGAGTCAGACTGGAAGATTGACACAAAATCAGAATCAGCATTATTAGCCAGTATGTGTACACATACAAGGAATTCGACTCCTCTGCTGTTTATCGTTGCTCTGAATGTGCTTACACACAGTTCCAAAAACAATTTCTCATGATGATATGAGGTTACAGCCAGCAGCTGATTAGCTTAGCTTAGCATAAAGACTGGAAGCAGGGAGAAACAGCTAGCCTGGCACTGTCCAGAGATCATAATAATCTGCCTTCCAGCACCTCTAAATTCCATTAATTAACACTAAAGAGTCAGACTAGTTGTTCCCAGTGTTTTTGCTAAGCTAAGCTAAATCAGTCACTGGCTGTAGCTTCATATTTAAAATCAGACATGAGGGGTATCAAACTTATCATCCAACTCTAACATCTAACTAAGAAGGTTAATAACAATATTTCCCAAAATGTCTAACTTTTCCTTTAAACGAAAGTCAATACACAAACAAGTCAATTTCTGGAGGAGAGCACGACGGCAAATTATAGAATTATTACCCAAACTGTCCGTTGTAAACATTCATCACTTTTAACACACGGCCTCTCGGTTCAGCTTTGACCTAGCGTACTTGGATGTCGTTTTCCTGTGCAGTGAGGGATTTTTTCCAGCATTTCATCTGTACTCACTTTTGGTCTAAAAATAACGATAAAGTGGTTTAGATAACCTGGCTAAACTGTTGGTTTCTTTACAACCGCTCTAATTATCTGACTCCTCATTTCTTGGCCCCTTACACTTTGTTGTAGTGATGTCGCCGTGGTACCAAATCTTAACAAATACAATATCATCATGACAGACTGAAATGATTGCCAAATCTATGAAAATAAGACCCATGTTGGAATAAACCCAAACAATCCTTCAGACAGCTGGGAGAAGGCCATCGCAGCACTCTGTCCAGAACCTGTCTGATTGGTGAGACAAAAAAATAAAAAAACATGTGGCCAAGAAGCTCTTGTTTATGCCGCCACAGACCGCTGAAACCCAGTGTAATGTGGCTTCACGCTGGGTAGCCCACATGGCAGAGGCAACACATACAAATCTGGAGCAGAGGCTTAAAGTTGCTACACTGCATCAGTCAAACGCAAGACTCTTCCGCCGTTCAGGGGGGTAAGAGTAAGCCTGCTGTTTTCCCTGTTACTAAACAAAACCTCGAATGACCTACTTTCATTCCTACCCTGATTCCTCCACCCCTCGCCTCCTCACACACGCACAGCGCAGCTCATACACTGGGACTGAATGGGGATTGAAAGTGTGAAGTGGCTCGCCCAATCACAAGGCGCACAACCTCATGCTGATATCAGCTTCCTTTCCAAATGCAGGGGGGAGGCTTTCAATGAGACCGTTTCTTACCCAGTGGCCAGTCCAGTCTGAAGAAAAAAGTAAAAAAAACATCATATCCCATGAGGCTATGTGTTTAGAATACAAACAAGCTGTTTGGGATGAGAGTGTGCAGTGGCCCAGTGGTAAATCACTGCCCTGCAGGCTATCAACAACCTCCTCCATCCAAAACACAATTCAATTATGTACGGTGAAACAAAAATAGAGTAACAGGAAACATTTACAACAGCAACAGTAATTATGTTTGGATCCCATTCCACAGGAAGTCATTACCATAGATTTCAAGAATATCTTTATCATGCAAGTTAAGAAAGAATTTCCTCCCCTGGTTGGGATAATATTTGTGTTGGTGTCAGGGAGAGGACAGAGAGCAGAGCGCCGTGAAAAGGGGTGGAGAAAGGGGAGGGGCTTTGAACGCCTCGTGACGAGAATCATCTGAAAAACAGAAGCGTCTTGCTAATGCCCACTCCCCTTCTTGGACAAATCCTGCCCTGATCAAACTTTGCTGCTCAGGTAGGTTTAGTCAAGTGCATTTGATGTGTGCTGGCAACATGGCAGGCCGTGTTCCTCTGCTTGAGAGGAGAGAACGTTCTACGACAGCGCTGATGTCTGCAGCAGGAGAGCCTTGGACTCACATTTCCTTACACGCTGTGAAAAGCGATCCACACCACAAGTCCACACCTCTTCCTCCAGTTCAATATCCCCAGCTGAAATACAGAAGACCGGCCTGTCATTTTGTATTAACCCAAAGAGAAGAGCTATCCCGCAGAGGCCCCCGCTAACTGCTATCAGATCAGCTGATAATGACTTTCTTTTATTGCGTTCATGATGGGGAGGACGACCCCAGCGTTGCGAAATGCACACACTTAGTGAGCTGATAGATGCTGGCAGCCAATTTGTAATCAAAAGCAGGGAAAATGGCTGTTTACTACATCTACTGTTGTGCAGATTGAAGCATAGCCTCGGAGCACGGGCAGAGGGCAACACGGCAGCTTTAAGGCCTGCGAGGAAGAAGAGATAGAGGGATTCCTCTTTGCTCTGTTTATTTTCTGAATAAACAGTTTTTACACAGCGGCTATCAATCTGAAGGGCCTTTATATACGGCACTAAGGTCTGTGGGAGAAGCTTCCTGAGAAAAACAAAGTTAAGTATGAACTGTAATCCTCCATCCAACCTCACACTAATCTTCAAACACTTCAGACACACAGCACTACTGCAAACTTCGTCACATCAACAGAGTGCAGATCTACTCCCTGTCATGGCACTCTCCCTGCTTCTTCAAAACACCATAACTCTACTGAACACAGCAAAAGGGCAGAACTGTTAAAGCATCATTCAACCTCTTTAGGTCATCTAACTAAGAAGCGGTACCTGGAAAATTATGGCCACGTGTGCTGCCATGCAGCCTGTATTTGTCCTCCAGGCAGAGTCTGTTAGAAGTTAGAAGTGTGCTGTCCGGCATCTCCGCTGTTCCCATCACCATGTGGTGGTTGCATTGTGGCCCCATAATGTGCGCCTGACGCCCCATAGGGAGGCCAGGGCCCCGTGTGAGCGAGGTGATGACTAGTGTGGGTCAGCATGGGCTTGTTTACACATTACAGACCACACAGACAAGACACGGTGAAGGCAGCATATGTACACCATGTGTGTCTCAATTACAGCCAGGCAGTGACTGGTCAACTGCTTAGCAGAGATGAGAGTGAACGACAGGACACTCGGGTTTCGTAGCAGAAAATCTATTATATTCTTAACTTTCACATACCATCAAGACAGGCTGCTGTCTCTGTGGCCCACAACAGAAACATGTAATAGAGATCATCTCTCAGCAGAGGGCTCCAGCCCAGCCGAGGCGACACAGCAGAGGAGAGTCAGAGAAGCTGTAAATGTTTGCTTCTTTGCATGACTTTGTCTACTTTGTTTGTCTGGTAGTTCCATCATGCTCAGCTTTTATGGGACATTGCTGTAAGAAAAAAAATCACCCGAAAGCAGACAAAAACGTGTTAATTGCCGTAGTTGCATCAATGAGAACTGTTTACGACTAATGTCTTGATTTTTGGGCTGTTTTTTATTGTTCTCTAAGTAATTCCATCTTGAGTCCCTTAAAGTAATGGAGTCTGAATCCAAGCGTAATGGTATCCATCCTCTTGTTTTTTTTACACAAGAAGTGAATTTATTACAGCTTGGATGTCTAATGCCTATGTTCACTCTTACCATAATGAAAATGCTAAAACAAAATGAGATTTCACCTTTTGAACTTTCAGCATATACAGTTTCCTTCCTGTTTTTGATGCATGATCACAGAGCATAAGATTGTAGATGGAAGGTATAACTTCATTATGTAATGCAACAATAACACCAAGTAAAGATACAATGCTAATGCAATACTAAATGTGTTGTTCTCTTTGTATGTGTGAATAAATATTAAGACTGAACAAGTGATTTCGCCTTCCATCATTTGCAGCATTCCTCTTTAAAACACAGCAGAGTGTAAAATCATCTGTAATGTTCAATGTAAATGATATAGCCAGCCATTTTCCAGGTCATCGCTCCTTCATAAACAAATGTACAGCCTCACTCCATTACTGCATCCTGCAAGCTGCATATGAAATTAATAAAGATTGAAAAAGCTTCCGCTGAGACATCAAACTTGAATCAGAATAAAGTGTAAACTATAAAATGTCTAAGAGTCTTTCCACATCTGATTTGTGTGCGTGTGTGTGTGAGACCACAAAGAAAAACAAACAAGCACACTACAACGCTAACTAGCCCTGAGAGCTAAGGGCATCTTATCTTTCAAGTGGTCGGACAGTGCAGCCCCTCATCTCCCAACCTAACCCCCCCACACACACACCCCCCGTCTCCTTTAAACACAGGTTCAAGGGGTTCAAGGACTGCAAGTCGCAATAACTGATGAGGAGCAAGGTGTGTTAAGGTCCAGGACATGAAGATAAAAAGGCATTTGTCATTTTTGTGGCAGTGGCTCAGAGATTATCTGGGGAAAATGTTTGACATAAATAATTAGGGCTCAGATGAATCACTGACATTGTATCCTCAGCTTCCCTTTCTCATCAGCACTTGAAAGCTGTTTCTAAAATAGCACCACTGTAGCAACAAAATACCAAATGTGCTACTTTACTTTCAAATGACAGAAGAGCGCTACACCTGCAACTACGCTGTATGTGTCCACATGAATTAAATCATCACCATGGTCTGACCGGGTGCAACGTTTTCACAGGGAAATATGGCATCATTTATCCTTTTAGTAAAAGGTAACGTCTAATGTTTTTATTAAAATTATATTACAATGTTACTGTGCAGGTAAAGTGGAAAAACAAGATTGTAATTTGTTATAACTCCATGTTCGCCTGCTGCAAGTGGCTCTACAGAAAGTGACAACATTTCAGTCCAAAGATGATCAGAACGAGGCACATCCAAGCAAACTAATATCCACACTGCAATGCAAAACAGGACCATAACATGTAAATGCATAATAATAATAATAGTAATAGTAATAGTGTATTATTCTTATTGTTGTTGTGTTTCACCATACACATGTGAAATGCATATAATATGACACTTTTTTAAACTCTGCAACCTTAATTTATTGCTCAATAGCCACAATAATAGTCAAAGCATACTGAACATTCTAATTAGAGTCCTAAAAGGCCAACATTCCTTATTTTATTGCCATTTCACTGCTCCCTGCTTCCTTCCCTTCGCCTCAAACACAAAAATTCGTTATTGCAAGAAAGAAAACAAGCCAGAAATAGAGACGTTGAATGGGACAGAAACTTCTTACCTGGTCCCTCTGGATGCATGGCAGAGAGGTCCGGCGATGTGACTTACTGTTGGACTGACTGTGCGCCATGTCTGAGGCTATCACAGAACTGGACCTCCTGCGCCTTTTAAACGCAGGGATCTCTTCCCTGGCTCCAGTCACGGGGGTGCAGCCCTCCTCGTGTCTCCCTTGGTTGGGAAGGAGCTTGTCAGCATACCTCGCCAGCAGGATGCCCAGCACGCCGACCAAATACGCTACGTACGGTCTCCAAGTGGCCCGTACTCTGTGCAGCGAGAAGAGCGAGATGGTCCTGACTACGCTGATGAACACGATCACAGATGTGCCCTGGTCCAGCCGCGCTACCATCAGTGCGCCGGTGGCCACGCAGACGAGCACGACCGCGGCTGCCGTCGCGAAGGGAAACAGCTGCTCATCTGTCCCGTCCAGCAGGGACCGCGCCGCCGCTTCGCCCAGGTGGCACAGGGTCAGGAGGGAGAGGGCGGTCCGGATCAGGACCCCGCAGCGGATTAAGTAGACGCCGACCCAGAAGAAGGCACACACGAGGGTGAACAATGGCGACACCGCACTCCAGCAAGTTTGCAGCAGCTCCGCCGCGCAGCCGGACACGAAGTGAAGGGGGGACGATGAGTGTGAGAGTGTGTTGCTGCTGCTGCTGCTGCTGTCGGCTTCAGCCCTCCACTCTGCACATTTCACCAGCAGCGCCAGGAAGACCGACAGCGACCCCGCACACACCGCGCTCCGGAGCCTCGGGGAACTCCACACTTTTGCGAACATGAGCCTCACCCACGACTCGTAATCTCGGTCACGGCACAGTGGGACGACACGCGTTCTCGCGTAACCGTTGCGATCCGGTGCGCTGGAGCTCTTTTCGCGAGTGCTGCTCTGCGCGCCGGCACCGTCAGACGCTGCGGGCAGCGCCATCACTCAGGGCACGAAGTATGAGGAAGTCTATAATTCATCGACGCCGGCGTGCTCATGGGACAGGGGCACGGGTCGGTGTACAAAAAACAAACGTCATTTATTGCGCAGATAATGAGAAAGTGCGGCGAATGCGCACCGACGCGTCTCCATTTACGCGCGGAGATGCGCCGCCGCCGCCGCCGCCGGACGCTGCAGTTCCAGGTGCGGGGTTGAGAAGCCGCGTGAAAAAGGAGCCCGGATGACAGAGTGAGTCAGATGTCACTCAGATCTAGGGCGCCGCATCTCTGCCCTCCTTTGTGCAGCGCCGCGTCCTTCCCTTCGCTGTGCGGCTCCGCGGCCCGGTCCGCGCAGCAGCAGGACGGTTTGCGGAACATCTCACCGCGTCCCGCTGTCCGGCCACCTCCCGGTCTCTCCCGCGTCGGACGATAAACGCTGCTGGAGCGTCCGTCAGGTCGTTGCTCGGAGCTCTGAGGGGCAAATCCGGAGTGTTCTGTCACCAGCTCTCCAACCAGCAGCCGCGAGTCTCAGATCATTCACACCCCCGAGTTCCGATCCCACACGCAGGGAGCAGGATACTGCAGCAGCAGCGAAACCCCCAAATGTGCCCTCAGCCAGCCCAGCAGGCGTTGTCCTCTCTAGGTCTGACTTGTGTTTGGATTTTCCTTTCTGCATTTTATTTTTTGTAAAAAAAAGAAATATATATTTAATATATTTATTCTTGCTTGTTGTTTTTTTATTTAAACTGCAGCAAAACCTGTTTTTGTATAAACGGGGTTGACCTATATTTCTCTGGTGAGTTCCTCTCTGAATGGAATAAATAAGGTATTTTAAGGAGCAAACATTTCGGGCCATGTTGTATCCCAATTTGGTGCATTTTGATTTGTGGTTTTGGTGCAACATCTTTGAAAGGTTACCAAGCTAACCTGAGGGGTTTCTCTTGGTATGAATAACTGGGGAGAAGTGTCAAGATGCTGCTGAGAGAACTGGGAGCTCTGCATTTATCCCAGAATAGTTCCGTGGTTGCCCGCCATGTCCCCCACTCCACCAGGTCATTGAAATATTCATCCCACTTTAAGTGTCACTGAAGCGTCACAGTGGAGGGTTTCTATCAATGTTTCAACACGCAGGTTTTCCGCGTGCATACAGTAAGTACATGTGTTCAGTTTGGGAGGCCCACGTGTCTTCCTTCAGATGTCCATGTAATACTGATGGGATCACACCCTCCGTAACTCTCCTTCCTCTCTCACACACACACACACAGTTTCATACTGTACATTTAACCCTGAAGATTTTCACCATCTGGTCTTCTCACAGCATCTAAGTGAAGCAGAGGGGTTGGAATGGACAATGCTCTCTCTCATGTCATGCTCTGGCGTTTGCAGTCCCACATTCCTTCATTCATTTATGGGAATCCTGCAGCCATATATTTGGCAGGACCCACATCTGCGATGCTGATGCTCTTCAACCCCCTCTCTACCTGTGCTCATTCCCCCCAGACTGTGACAGGTCAGCACAACTCTTTCTATCCATTGGTGTAGACGGAGTCCTGCGTGTCCCGACAGCTGCGATTAGCAGGAAGCATGGGAGGAGACGAAGCACTAACAGGGAGCGATAGGAGCAGGAGGAGGCCAGGCCCTGTCCGTCACCTCTCAGCACATGCTCACTGCGTGCCAGAACGCCCTTTCAATGCAGTGCATCACACAGGACAGTCTGGCAGGGTCCAAGTGTGAGCAGACGTTTGCGACATCTGCTTTTTCTTTCACCTTATCAGAGCCCATAGGTAACTTTCCTGCGGAGGAGTTGAAACAATACTGCTTCATCTGACTGGTTTATGTCAAGCGCGACAGGAACAGAAACAGTCCCTCTTTACAAACAGAAGATAAGAGCAAGACAAAGGAGAGAGGCGTTGTCAGCCAGAAAACAGGGATATACAAGCATTCATTTTCGGGTACTGTGGTGCACTCGTGTTGTGACATTGTTGGTCTTCTTTTACATTCCAGAGGCAAATCCATCATATGAGGGCCAAAAGGTTGTCCAAAATAGTGATATCTGTGTGTGGTAATGTAATATAAAATGACGTAGACTGGAAAACACCCGTGTTATCAAATGTGGAAGCCAAAAGCTGTCCTTGGTTTCCTGCAAACTGTCAACGGTGAGGAAGAATGGAACTCATCATATCCTGCTTCTTTCCCCACTTTCCTTCCCGCTGTCCTCAGCATCTCAGGACAGGAGCATTGTGAAATCTTCTTTCACTTGTCTCTACAATCACGTCTGAAGGCCATTCCGAATTACCCGTAAGAATTTTAACGACTGGGGAATGCACACGTAACCGTCTTACCCTATTTGGCAATGCCACGGTCCATTGTAAAAGAGGAATCTTTTTATGAGAAGCAACTCATCAGACATCTGGTTTGGATGTTGCACAAGAGGCAGTCATCTGATTGGACCTCACTGATGCTGGCCTCTGGGGCTCCAACAGATCTCATGTATACAATCACCATTAAACTTCTTCTCCCCTCCTCTTATCCAATACGAAAATGAACTGATGACATACCTCACACATCTGATTGTAAATAGCTTTCAATAATCTGAAACATAACTATACATGAAGAGCAGCCTTCTGTTTGATCACACTTTGGAGGGAATTGCAACGAGACACAAAAAGCAGATTGAGCTATTCAATGTTAGATCATTCTATGCATTAGACATGAAATACAGCGTGATTCAGAGTAGGAAGACTAAAGGACAGAAGGATAAAAGAAGTGCGAGTGGCTGAATGGAGTGATGGAAACAAGTTTACATTGTATTTGGCAGAGTGAGATCCATCGCAGCGTGTTTACCAGGCCTCATGGGCAACGGTCGGCTCATGGCCAACTTTCCACTGAGGTGCTGTGGACAACCATCTCACACCCACGCACACACACATAAAGGCCACCACCATCAAACATACAGACATGCACATACTTCCTGACCGTCAATTATCTGCCCACGTGTGTGCACACAGTTGCAAGAGCGCCCACAGAACACCGGAGGATTCAAAAAATGTCCTTTCTCTTTAGAAACATGGATCTGACATGACGTTGTTACCCAAACTGTCATTAGTCCGTGCTATCTTGTATTACACAATCAGGGCAGCAATGGAGCAGGAACCTAAAGCAGAGCCAAATGCATTATGTTTGAGTCGTGATCAATGATTTCAACATCTGCCAAACTGATCCCATCAATATTCATATTTAAATCGTGTTCAATCCAGGGATTTGTTGGCACAAGAGAGCCATAGGATTTAGATGTCTACATACAATCCTGAATACAAAATACAAATCCTATATGTACTGACATGAAATGCTCAAGTCAAAGACGATGAGACAAAGCCAATACTATCAATCCCTCTGGTTTACTGACAAATACAAAAATATATGATCTAGAGCTGCAACGATTATGCGATTAATTGATCAATCGGAAGCAATTTTGATAGTAGATTAGTCAATGTCAAGCAAACTTGCAAAACATTTGATGGTGCCAGCTTTCCTTGTTCTTGTCTTATTGTAGTAAGCAATTTTCAGTTTTCCAATGTTTTAAAGACTAAACAATGACTCGATTAATAGAGAAAATGATCTGCAAATTAATGAATAATGAAGATAATCCACTGTTCACTACCCAGGCATATACCTGCAACATACTGTATCTAGATGAAGGGTTATAAAATGTCACACCAAAACAAACGTCTGTATACACAGTACATGCAAAATAATACAGACAAACACACACGCACACACACACACACAGGTGTTTAGCAGATGGATCTTTGAATATAATTACAACACATGTATAGAGTCAGTGGTGAATTGAGTCAAGTACTGTACTTGTGTACTATTTTGAGGTATTTTAACTTTACATTACTACATTTTTACGGCACTACATCGCAGAGGGAAATATTTACATTTATTTCACAGCTATACGTACTAAGTTACCTTAGAAATTAAGATTTTACATAACACATGATGAGCTCATAAAATATGATGCATTGTTATAGATTATACTACCCAACGCTTTACAAATAACTCAAATTAGTTCCACCTCAACCAACTATGACAGTAAAATGCTGCCTACGCATTGTTGCATTAGTAATAACAATCCAATAATATAATATATAACAGTAACACTCAGAGGTGCAGGACTTTTACTTGTACAGTGGCATTTTACATCCCCTCGGATTTGTCTGTTTCTTGTTTTATTTTGACATCCTTCCCGTTTGTTCAGTTCCTGCCCTCGTGTGTCTTTCATTAACCTGTTCCGTAGTTTTCACCTGCCCCTGATTCCCTCGTGAGTCCATTTAGTATTGTTACTGTTGTGCTGCTTGCGCTGTCTTTAGTTTCCGCCTTCCTGTTTTGCCCCCTGTGGATGTTCCTCGTGCTTTTGCCCCGGGACTTGGACTTACCTGTTGCCTGTCTTCCTGCCTGCCCGTTCACCTGCATTATCCGCATGTAAGCTTTTTGACTACAAATAAATGGTTTAACAGCACAGGACTGCCTGCGCTGTGGCTCCTTTTCCTGCCTTCACTTCTTCGCACTCCTGTGACACATGCGCGCACACAAGAGGAGCATGTGCACACTAGTAGGGCTCAGTTTCTGGAGAATGATGGGGAAGAAGATTGGGATTGAATTAGAAGACAGGTATTTAATTCACTGGTGTGGGTGGGAGCACTGTGGGCAGAAAGTTGAAACACTGCCGCAGATGAATAATGACATTCCAAGGTTTGAGTGGAAATTAAGTCACATATTTTATTGCATACATATTCAGGGGAGTTAGGAAAGTTGCATATATGAGTTTTGTATATTTCAGATCAAAGTTTTCAAAGCTGCTCTGCAACCGCAGCTTGCTCAGACCATGTGGCAGTTAGCTGGCGTGGGACGTGCTGCTTGTCTTAGACACTAGATATCTGCATGAGCCTGCGATTTATGCTAACCCAGGGAAACTGCAGGAACTCCTATTATATAAGTCTGTCTCTCTTGTTCTGTGGAGTACAGATTTACTTCCTAAGCCTTCTCAAATAATACAAAATAAAACTGTAGATCATGGCTTGACACACCAGGCAGCCCAGCGTAATTGGTCTGTGTTTATTCAAGACATGCCAGGAAAAACACCGGCCGTCCACCTTGTATGAGAGTTGTCGGCACACAAAAGTCAGCTTTCATATGGGCATCTGGGCCAGGCGAGAAAGGCCAAGGGAGCTGACTGCTCACTTTTATTTTTGACGTCAGTTTACATGTTTTCCTAAACATGAGGAATGCTGTTGGGAGCTCAGGCCCAGAAACAGATCCTTAGGCCCTATTCACTTGTCAGGGAAACAGGGGGTCATGGGTAAAGTGCTTCACGGCAACTTTCCAGTCGGGAAAAATGTTGAGGGTAATGGACAACCTTTTCCAAAAGCATGATCGCAAACAACAATCAAGCAGATTCTTATTGACTGCAACATGCGTCTGCCTTGTTCTGTATGTTTAAATAACAAATTTCCTGGAACAACCCTCGAAAGGAATCATCACTGCGTGGAGAAACGGTGCAGCTCCAGTTTTGTGTGTTTTATTCAACTGAAAGATCACAAGGACCTTTTTGGGAGAACAAAATCCCATGACACTTATGTTGATGAAACTCTTTCCAAGCCAACTGGACTGGATGAAGTCAAGAATGCACGATTGTCAAGCTAAAAACAAGCTGCTTTTTTAAGATACACTGCTCAAAAAACTTAAAGGAACACTTTTTAAGCAGAGTATAGCATCAAGTCAATTAAACTTCTGGGATACTGATCTGGTCAGTTAAGTAGCAGAGTTAGTTAATCAGTTTCAGCTGCTTTGGTGTTAATGAAATTAACAACAGGTGCACTAGAGGGGCAACTATGAGACGACCCCCAAAACAGGAATGGTTTTACAGGTGGAAGGCCACTGACATTTTTCCCCCTCTTAATCTTTTCTGACTGGTTTCACTAGTTTTGCATTTGGCTAGGGTCGGTGTCACTACTGGTAGCATGAGGCGACACCTGGACCCTACAGAGGTTGCACAGGCAGTCCAACTCCTCCAGGATGGCACATCAATACGTGCCATTGCCAGAAGGTTT
>JAVQJF010066045.1:0-10350 GCA_036023855.1 Gadopsis marmoratus | reverse complement strand
AGCTTGTTATGTTTTGACCAATTCTCAAAAATAGCTCACAGTTATTCAATTTACTGTGATAGAATATTAAGAAAACCATCATATACTTACATTTTAGAAGTTGGAACCAGTGAATTTTTAGAATTTTTGCTACAGGCTTTTGTATGCAATTACAGGGCTGCAAGTAGCTAATAATCCATCCATGATTTTCGTTTGGTCTACGTCAGAAAACGTCAAATAAATGTCCATCAAAAGTTCCAAGAGCCCAGGGCAGCATCTTCGAATGTTGTGTTTTGTCCGACCAACAGTCCAAAACCCTAAAATATTAAACTCACAGTGGTGTAAATCAGAGGAAAAGCAGCAAATCCTCATATCTGAGAAGCTGGAACCAGAGACTGTGTCAGCTCTACGTGGTTTTAATCTGCAGAATAGTGTTTAAACTTGTGTAGCGTGCAGGTTCCACTTCACCTGACAATTCGCGACACATTAACAAAAGTCAACCCTCAGCTAGTGAACAGGCTCGTGTCAAGAGGCAGCTGTTTCCACCGTTCTGTATTTACAGAGCACACATCCTGTGCGCAACGGGGCCTGTTTCGTGTGCCACTAGAGGTGCTGCTTCTCCTCCAGATTATGTTCAAGGCAGATCATTTAGGCCAGATAGGAAGAGTATCTCATTGTGGCTTCAATTATTTTACAGCATTTGTCCAAATGTCCTCGCACGTCAATACCTGAGCCCCCAGTAACAGCCAACGGCACACGCCATGCCAGATGCTCGTGAATGATAGGCAGGGGAGTAAATTAGTGATGGACACATTTATAGACTGAGCTCTTGACCTTCCTGACTATGATGTATGCTTTTTGGCAACAGGGAGCCACCAGATACCAGGTGGGTGCCAACTTAAATCAGCGAGAATCATTTCACAAACTGGTTCCCTGTTACATCACTGGATATCAGGGAGCAGGAATACACATACATAAACTATAGCTGGAAGAAACGGATCCTGCAGCATGTTTGCTACGGACAGGTTCCTTAATGAGATTGAAATCTTTTTCCTAACATATGATATTATGGTCCAACACCTCTGGATAAATGGATTGGGCAAGTCGAGCATGTTATCTTACATGAGGGTCTTAATTAGACTTAACAAATGAACACAGAGCCTTTATGCTACATCGAGTAACGTAATTCACTCTCCTAATTATACTATGCATATAGTCACTTTTGCATTTCAACCAATGAGGGCTGGACAGCCCTGCAGAGAAGACTTGGGACTGGAAATGCACCATGCTGTGTGTAGAGTACAGGAATGGATTAAAAAGCTCAGCATATTGCTGAAGGCTAGGTGACACTGAAATGAAGCTGCACAGTCGAGAGACGCATCTGCTTTCTTACTAAATATAAAGTAGGGAAAAATAGAACCATTTCTCAGTTGCTCGGTCAAATTATTTATGAATTTAACATCTGTAACAAATGACTATCTCGGGGATATAAATGACGCTCTGCAGATCATCACGTTTACTTTATTTCCTGGAGGATTTGCATGATTCCCTCAGGGGTCATTTCCATCTGCAAAATGTGACCCATTAACCTGAAAACTGTCTACAAAATATAACTTCTACTATATATGTATGGGTGCAACTAATGGCTATTTCCATTATTGATTATTCTGTTGATTACATGTTTAATTGTTAAATCATTTACTTTAAATTGTGAAAAAACACCCAACACAATTTTCCAGAGCCCCAACTGACATCTTCAAAAAGAATATCTTTGTTGGAACACGAGTCCAAAACACAAAATTAGATTAAACTTACTGCAGAATAGAAGCTTGAACTGAATCCTTGATTAAATAACTGTTTTATCGTAACAGTTAGCGCTGCATACATGCTTAACATATGCTTCTGTTTTAGTAAAGAGAAACTTTGACGGCCATACAGTCTGTTCTGCCGTCATAAGCAGAAATTGTGAAGTGGGTTAATTGCTCCTCGGGGCTATTTTACTACTCACAGGTTGAATGGATCGCAAATGTTCCACGGAAACACAATAATGCAATTTACAGTGTACAAGACTGCCTTCCATCAAGGTTGAGCTGCTACTGTAGCGTGCTGTCACGGCAGCGGTGCTTAACAAATAAGCAGACTCTCCGCATTCATCAGTTGTGACCTAAAATTGTCCAGCCTGGGCTACTTACGCGTGGTAAAGCTTACAGGACATGCTGCTTGCCCTCAACAGGAATCCAGCGGTGGGAGGTGCAGCTGCTGTCTGAGGGTTGCGTCACTTGTACGTTAAGCAGCGTGCTAGCATCATAAATCATTATGTATAATCTAACCCCTTATTGCTTTTACTTATCACCTAACGTGTAGCTTTCAGCGCGTTGGTGTGTGTTGCAGTCCTGAACCTCTAAATCAGATGGGCTGGTATATGAGGCGCATATAAATGAGCGTTGTGTCTTCTGTCTTCCCCGTCACGAGAGTTTGGTGTGCATTCGCTTCATTAGCCATCAGTCTCTCGCTAAGCCAGACTAATGGTTTTCTTGTTGCACGACAGTGACTTTGTGGCACAGACCACCACTATTTGCACTCTGAGAGAGATATCGTTTTTTTTGTTTTTTGTATTTGCGCTGCTCATACATCACACCACAAAAAAAGCGTATGGCTTCTCCACTGTGAATTCAACATCTGGAGCTGTTTGTATGGCTGGTCGGCCAAACTGTTTTTCATAAAAAGGCCCCACAGAAACATCAGACGTGATGCATTTGTCTCTCTGCTGCCGGGCTCTGGTGCTGGATTGTAATGAAGATGTCCAGCCTTACAGTGACATACTGTAGGCTCTCCCCCGGCTGCCCTTTGGATAGAACAATCGCTTGGAGGTACCGAACCCTTTTGGATAAATCACATGAATCTACAAAATCCTGTTTTAGTTTTCATCTTTTAACTTCCCCTAAACTCAGTGTGACTTTGTTCATTATTCTCTGGGAGCTTGTCAAGGTTTTTTTGTACAGCACCATCTTTTTTTGGTCAAAACAGGTCACCGATGTAAGCCTCATGCCACTAAACGTGAGCTTAAGCTTCTCTCCGAGCACTGAAACTATTACATATCAAGCTGCTGGGTGATGCTGGTGGAGCGTAACAGCACTTTGAATGTGTTAACATACATAATTGATGTCAATGTGTACATTCACTGCTTCTAGTAATGCCTTAGTGCAACCTATCCCACTTGTGTATTTCAAGACGTTTAACTAGTTCGGATTTCTAAATGACCCACTGGGATTCAGCTGCAGGAGAAGCAACAGCAGGTTATTGATTGCTTAAGTACGGAAGATAAAGTGTGGAGGAACTCTTTGATGAGCAGCGTAGACATTGTTTCCAGGTTGTGATTGATCCCAGTGTGCTTTAGATCGTGACCGTGCTGGGTAAAAACTTTTTGACAGGCTCCTTTTTCCCGGTCATCAGCAGAACCAGACTGCGACACGGTGTGAAGGATTCTAACAAGTTGTCCCTGGCTCTCTCTCTGTCTCTTTTCCCGCCTGACATATTGACCAGACGTGACTGACACTATTTCACTCAGGCCTGATTTTCTGCCAGTGTATCCCTGTCACTTGGCCAAACTGCTCATTGATTTAGGACATAAGCAGAAATAAGGGGGGTGGGGGGGACAAAATCGTCAATGATATGTCAACGTCTTCCCCTCTGTGGTAAGCGAGACCTCCAGTACATCACACAGATTGCTCCTGACCTGCTGCTATGACCAGCGAATGGACCCGGGCTCAGTTTGCTTGTGTGGGCACCGGTGTTTTTCCTGTGCTGGGAGACAAGAGAGCCAGAAATCACTGCCCTGAAGTCCGATTTCTACATCTCAGTGGGCTCCTTAAGATACAAAACTGCACTGACCGTCTGTCACCACAATGAGAAAGAACGAGCCACGCCAGGTTGCAGTTAAAGTAGCAACATACATTTTGTGAAGCACTGGGGGGGATTCTGGGGGGCTACTAAAACACACCGGGACCAGCAGCAGCAGCAGGCTGTGCAGAAACACTCCTCAGGTTCATATCACAGATGGACGTTGCCTTGATGCTTTTGATCGAGGAAGAAGAAGAAGAAGAAGGAGGAGGGACTGGTGAGCGTTTTATGAATACTCCAGTGACGTTTGACTTATAGAATAGCCTATATCCCCCCCCCAAAAGAAGTAGCTATGCATTGGATTATAGGCATCCAGTGCAGAGAGAGTAGTAACAGCACGGTGGATGATAGGAGGTCTTGCTGCCTCTGCGCTGGCTGGAGGAGCTGCTCGTGTGCACCTGCACCCCGCAAGCCCACACGCTCCCCCGCAGATCACGCAACAACGAAACGGCGTTTCATCGCGAGGCCCATCACAGGTGAACTGTGCAGCTCGGCGCATCACACAGACGTGACATGTAGAGGATGTGACGCGTTGTCGCCCATCGGATCATGTGGGTTTGACCGAGTCTTGCACTGTGCGCAGCATTACGGCCAATTGCATCTCAAGGAAAAGTGCATTGTGCGCGATGTTTCGCGTAAGATTTAGCTGCCCACGTTCGCCGTGCGTGCAGCCCCTGTCAGGAGGCTCTGCGAACGGGGAAGAGAAGAAGAAATCAAGAGAAAAAGGGGTCTGTGAGGCTTACCTGATGTTCTAGTAACAGGTGGCGATGTCTTATTATTAGATCCCTTTGGACTCCCGAAATACCTCACGTGACAGGTTCTCTTATTTTATATGCATGCAGCGGCTGCCGGAGCACATCTCCGCGAATTCACAATGCATCCCTTGTGGCAGCATCGCCCACACGGCATCCTGGTCCACTTCTGCTCCGCAGCGACGTGCAAAAAGCCCGAGAGAGACAGCGCCGGCCCACCGGGCGAGCTCTGTCCATGTTTCCTGGGCAGCGGCGCTTCCAGGGATTCCTCTCCGGCAGAGGGCTGTCCGGGTTCACAGCTCCGCGTCCGTCGCTCTCCCGTCTCGCATCGCGCGTTTCCAAAATGACTGAAGCTGCGAAATCACACGCGGCCGGTTCAACGCGCGCGCGCCAGTCGACTCCGTTTCCCCGCGACTCTGCACCCACAGACGTTACATGGTGCCACTTTGTCGCACCGTGTGCAGGGACGTCGGCTCCTCGGCCCGGCGCTGAACTAACTCGTGCTACAGACGCACAAACATCTCACGGAGAGGGGTTTGTTTTTTCCCTCCTGCCAGTTATATGTGCGTGCACTGCGGCTCTCTCTCTCTCTCTCTCTCTCTGCCTCTCTCTGCCTCTCTCTCTCTCTCTCTCTCTCTCTCTCTCTCTCTGTGTGTGTGTGCCCATTCACTCGGGATTCACACCAAGGCTCGCCTGCTTGCAAATGAGACCTGCTGCAAAGTGCAGAAGAAAGAAGAACATTAGATGCGGTGCCCACGCTTCAAAGTTATTGTTACACGGCAGGCCAGCTGTGCGTGTGCGTGTGCGTGTGCGTGTGCGTGTGGGCTGCAACTTTTACGGCTACATGGCGCTTTAAAGCCGTGCACAGTCAGACTCTCGTGACTCATCCCGCGCTGTTCAATGAACGCAGACACGCTGCAGCTACTGTACGAGTCCAGTCACTCGGTCGTACTCGGACACTCTCCCGAGGCCCCGAGCAGCTGCGCAGAGCTGACCAGGCGCGCCTCGTTGTCCACGGTGTCATCCTGCCAGCGGAACACTTCCACTCGTTCCCTCCTGTGACTCTTCTGACTTCGCACGTTGCCTGCCAACCAAAAGCAGCGCGTCACAGACGGCTCTTATTCACACACCGAGGCGCACGTGGGCTTTCCGGTGTGAAAACCCAACGCAGGTCGAGTCTCTTATTCAGAAAGGGCTGTTAATTAAAGGTCAAAGCCTGCAGCTCTGGGCCGCTGTGCTGGGCCCCGTTGGTGCTGCAGTTCTCGGGGTTATCTGCCGCTGGGATTAAATGGCTGCGCTTGGCTGCACTACAGCAGCCACCACGAGTGCCATCCGCTGTGAGGCTTTCCATCCCTGTCCTCCTTAATGGCTGAACTGTGATCCATTAGCAAGCCAGAGCATATTCACACCCAGATTATGGCTCTCGTATGGCCTCCAGGTCTCACCAGAGGCCTTGTAAGAGTGCTACATTTGACCTTACTGCACCTTGTTAACAATCTGATGCTGACATGCTGGACCGGGTTCGGCACACACAGATCAAACATCAGCCATGATGTGACAGATAAATAAATACAATTATACAATAAATACAATTTCTTTGCCAACGTCATTGAAAAGGTCTGCGTTTCCGCTACCAGTTACATTCATTTTGCCATGACTGTCGACTCAGTGCCTTAGCAATCCCCGGGCCTCTTGTTGCCTCCAATGAGTTCAGCAAGATATAGTCCTACAGCGTTTCAATGTGAGAATAAAAAGCACTAGGTATTTATTGGCAAACACCCTGAGTTGACGCATCAAAATCGTCATCAGGAAAGGAAACGTTGGATCGTGCATCCCTACAAAACATCATTTTCTCACTCAGCTTCTTACTGAGAGCGATGGGGTCCAATATTACCAAAAAATATCAGTTTTCGTTGCTTTTATTGCTGGTCTAAATTGGGCGGGGCTCAGTTGGAAAAAGGTGATGTCACGTACTTCCATGCCCCAATCAGAAATGAGGAGAATTGACAGTTTACAGCACAGTTGGGAAAATCTGATCCAACCACGCCCACACAGTCTTGAAGAAGCAGGTTAGCTGAGTTTTTAGTGTTGATGCATATGATCTAAGCTAAACTTTATCAAAGATTGTTGCATTTTATAGCCATAGATTTTTAATGTTACTGATAACAACATCAGATTTGAAATCAAGTTTAGGGGGGCTTTAACCAATCTGACCTCCTGCATATTATACACTATTTGTTTGCTCATTAGAAATACAGCTATTATAACAGATACATGTATACGAATACATTCATGTACACACTTACACCTACATATACACAGATATATGTGGATTAAAAGTAAAAAAATGCTTGTGGAAGAGAGGTAGGAGGCTAAAAGCTTATACGGCGAACGCTCCTAAAAACTGAAGGCAAGATAAGCGGGATCACGTTAAATAAAAATAATGAGGGACAGAAAGGCAATTATGAAAAAAAGAAAAAGAAATGAAGACAGAAAAAAAACATAAAAATTTAGTGCTAATTCCAGTTGTTTATCAGTCAATACTTTAATTTCAACGTTACCAACATTTGTTTGAGATGTCTTTTAAAAGAGCTTGATGAATTATTTGAATTCAACAAAACTCTGGTTTGAATTTAGCCCCACTGCTGTGAGATAAAAGAAGATTAAAACACACAGACTGTGTGGTGGACATCAGCTACACGTTGCACTGAGCTGCTGCCTCTAAAAAGCAACGCCAATGTTATCCCGTTACCGGTGCCCGACCAGACATAAAAAGCATGATCATGTTTTAATTGAGCACATTCTGGCTGGCGTTACGCTGTCCTTGCATGACCCACTGCAGAGCCGAGGATACACGGCTTTCCTCTCTCAGAATTAATTTTGCACCTGTAAACTACAGCCTGTGCTTCTCAGAACTGGTGATATGATTTGAGTCGGCGCACCACGCTTTCACTCCCTCCTTCATTGCTGTCAGTAGAAGAGCATCCACATAGTCTGGATGCAGAGGCCAGTATACTGAAGCATGAAAACTGCAAGAAGGCATTTTTCACCTGGCCACGCATGGTCTGCTTCTCTTGGATACGGTTTGGTTGGTGGGCAATATTGATTTCAAAGTATTATCTTTCACGGTGCATGTTGTTTTTCTGCTGGATCACCACCAAACGCCACCAGTCCTCGCCCATCTTGCCATACAGAGCGCTGAATGTGTGACAGTAGCCGGGAGTTATTATGCACAGATAACCTTCCCTTCCCTTTATAATCCAAGCAGACACAAAAGGAAACTATTCATGATCTGCAATTATGTTTTCTAGATAAGATAAGCAGTTCACAATTAACTTAAGGCTTGCCGCAGACATAAGGAGCTTTTCATATCTGCTGACCTAGCCAATCAAACCGCTCCAGGAGCTGCTCTTCAATAGCACCCGAGCTAAGCCTTTGCCTTTGTGTGTTTCTTTCTTTTTCCTGCCTTGCTGCTTCTAGATGTTCAGCTCATGCCTCTCTCAGAAGAGCTGAGATGAACACAAGGGGGCGTAGACTGCTAAGTTTGCCTCTCCCCTGTCCAGTGAAGCAGCAGCAGTGATACCATTTGATTATGGTATCACGTCTGACCTTGAGAGGGAACTACACGAGATTTTACATTTCAGGGAGGAATGCCTTATTGCATTACAGGCAAGGAAATGTGTGGCTTTCTCCACACACAGCTGCATTAGGAAGGGCCATCCATTTTGCGAAGCCACAGCATGAAGATGGTAGCGTGCAGTTTTGGTCCAGTTGCTTGTTTGAGCACGAGCTCACAAATGTGTCTTCTCAATGGGTTTTGGAGTAACAGAAAAAAAGTGTATATACATATAGACGACAAACCTTCCCTCTTTCTTCAGTCGAGTCATTATCATCATCATTAGGGGTGCTGCTGTTGGAATTCTCCAGCACAAATATGGGATAATCAAGTCCCCAGAGGTTTGTAACACAACAATCATCAGGAGCACCATGTACACCGTGCTGCAGTGATTGCATTAGCAATGGCATTTTAAATAACCCTGTCTCTCTCACCCTGTGGCCCTGATTCTTTCTCTTGCACCTTCTTTGCTCTTTCATGATCTCTCTGCAGTTGCGAGAATTCTTGTTTTTTTTTTTGTCTTGTTTGTAATTTACTTTAATGTTATTGCTGCCGCCGCCGCCGCCGCTTGTTGGTCACCCTGGGTAACAGCCAATGCCAACCACATGGCGACACGTTCCCTCGCATCCTTGAATTTGCAGCAGCACGACGCACCTGCCTTAACACCAAATGGCACCATCCCAGCCCCTCGGGGTGCTGCGCGCTCCTATAGGCTGGGAGCGCACTTTTAAAGCTCCGTGGTAAAAGAGCGATGTAATTGGTTTGAGCTCCCAGTGTGTGTCGATGGCGGCGGATGGCTCCTCCCATGCACCTGACTGGGAGTATTTACGGCTCTTTACAGCTTCCCCCCATGCACTGTTTCCAAGAGCGCAGCGCGGCACCATGACGCCCCACTGGACATAAGCAGTAAGGATTTACACTGACGCCCGGCGCCATATCCTCCAAGAAAAGCAAACAAGCAAAAAAGAGAAAAGAAAAAAAGTTTTGCCAAAAGTTCTCCAGCTGTTTTTCCAAGATGCCACGCTCCTTTCTGGTCAAGAAACACGCAAACTCAGCAAAGAAGCCAAATTATAGTGAGCTGGAGAGCCCAACAGGTAAACACCTTCAAAGTAAGACGGACCTAAAGTCCGACAGGGCTGTATGTTCCTGACATGCAGCCGCGTGTTTAATTCGCAGGAGGTTGTTGGTTTGTGTGTGTTTGTGTTTGCACTTGCTCAGCTGCTCGGCTGCTCAGCCCGGGCGATGACAGCCGACGTGTGGCCGTTCATCTCATGTCGCTGTGTTCGTTTTCAGTGTTCTTCACGCCGCACATCTACCGGGGCCTTCCCCTGCCCATCATCCCGCAGCCGGAGATCCTGAGCCCGGCAGCCTACAGCCCCATCACGGTGTGGACGACCAGCAGCCTGCCGCTGTCTCCGCTCCCCAGTGACCTCTCCCCCGTCTCCGGATACCCCTCGTCGCTCTCCGACACCTCCTCCAAAGACCACAGCGGCTCCGAAAGCCCGAGGAGCGATGAAGACGAGCAGATGCTGCCCAAGCTGACGGACCCGCACGGCGTGGAGGCAGAGAAGTTCCAGTGTGGCTTGTGCAGCAAGTCCTACTCCACGTACTCTGGACTGCTCAAGCACAAGCAGCTGCACTGCGACGCCCAGGCGAGGAAGTCCTTCAGTTGCAAATACTGCGAGAAGGAGTACGTGAGCCTCGGAGCGCTCAAGATGCACATCAGGACTCACACGTTGCCTTGCGTTTGCAAAATATGCGGGAAAGCGTTCTCCAGGCCGTGGCTGCTGCAAGGACACATCAGGACGCACACCGGTGAGTGACTGTGGAGGGACAGAGGGGCCTTCTGACGGAGGAGGCACAGTGGCTGCTGAGGGCTTTTGCAGGCTTGACTGTGTTCCACCTGGTACATGATCCAGTGGTGACAGTAGACCCTGTTACAGAGCTTACAGCTGTGCTTTTTAACACTGAGGCTGATGTTGTGGTGGAGAAAATGTGTTCAGCTCGGCTCGGAATGTTATTACTTCCTGTATTTTCATGGTGTGTTGAAAAGAACAGTTTCTTTTTTTTGGGGGGGGGGGGGCAAATGTCATGTTGCAATCA